>RJWJ010021993.1:0-27744 GCA_004363605.1 Indri indri | reverse complement strand
ATTTCTGTGGGCTCCTTCAATGTGTGGGCTCCTGACGGGTCTCAGTAAAAAGTTCTATCAATTTAATGACTTCCAGGTTCCTCCGTTTTCCGTCTTCTGCTATTTTACCTCTTGTTCGAACTCTGCTCCCACTGGATTTTTATGCGACACAGACTAGGATTCCATTCCCCTAGACCACTTTGCTCCCTGTCTGGGTTCTATGCCCTCTCCCTTCTTGTCACGTGACAGGTTGTCTACTGAGAAACGTGTCTGTGTTCTATTCTTGGAGCTGTAGGAGACGGGAGTGGGGGGCCTTTACTCCTCCCCAGCCCCCCAAAAGGTGCCAGGCTTTGTGAGTTCTCCATTCTGAGCTTCTTGCCTCAGGGTTGTTAATGATTTGTGTGTCCTGGAGTCTGAAGCAGTTGCTAGGCACCCAGAAGGTTATCACAATCCAGGCTTTTGTTTCAAAGAAACAAGCAAGCAGGGTCTAGGCCCCTGGAGGCAGGCGTGGGTCAACCTGCGGAGGCGCCCCCACCAGTGGCAGACTACACATTCATTTCCCGTGCAAGCCCCTAGCCTCCTTCCCTCCTTCCCCTTCCCTGCTTCCTTCTTTCCTCCTTTGTTCCTTCATTCAACATTTTTTTGAGCTCTTAGACAATGAACCTACCACTGAGGACTGAAAACTGGAGGCACTTTTCTAGGCATTCTATGTACTCTAGTGAGGAAGACAGTCTCCCCAAACATGCCTTAGATTGAATTTCTTACCAGGCAGATGGGCAGAGTCTCAAAACATCAGCTGGAAACACACTGATCGTCCTTAGAACTGAATTTTATGTCACAGAAATCATATGTGGTATTTATTAGCCACCTCTCTGCGCTAGAGACCTCTGACTCTGGTTTCGGGTCTCCATTTAGATGCCACTTTTCAGGGAAGTCTGTTATATAGATATTTCCTTTTTGACCCTCCAGACTTCCTTCTCAGCCTTCATGGTCCTGCTTTCTCCCCAGAGCACCTGACTTCCATGGGCTACACCAACTGGTCCCCTTGTCTTCAGCTTCTGGGTGACGTGGCCAATGGGAAGCCCAGCGGGTGATTGGAGGAAGAAAGAGGTGAGCTCAGATATGTATTTCCCAGCAGGTCACCTCCCTGAGTCACTTCGCTGAAGGTCATACCTCCTCTCAAGTCAGCCACGCCCCCCCGCCCTTGCTATTCCGGTGCCCGCCTGCCGTCACGAGCCAGGACCACTGCAGCGTCCGTGTGGTCTCCCTCCACCCTGCCCACACTTTTGACTAATCTCCCTATTAAACCTGCCCAACGTCACTCAAAGCTGAATGTGCCAGCTGTCTCCTGCTGGGGTCCTTCCCAATATGGCTTCCTTGACCCTGAGGTCTTGGTCACATGTCCTTCGTCCACGGTCCCGTAGAACCTGCCTTTATAATCGCATTTATCCCTTTAGAGCAGTGATTCTCAATCGGGTGGTTTTGCCCCCAGAAAACATTTGGCAGTGTCTAGAGACAGTCTTGGTCATTACAACTGGAGTGGAGGGAGGTGTGCCACTGGCATCTAGCGGGCAGAGGTCAGGGATGCTGCTAAAGACCCTAGATGCACGGGCCAGTCACCATGACAAAGAATGATCTGGACCCAAATGTCATTCGTGCTGAAGTTGAGAAACTAGCACCAGAGCATAAATGTGTGTTTATTCTCCAATGTCTCTCACTAGACAGAAGGAAGCTCAGTGGATGCGAGGACCATCTATTTTGTTCCAGGGGCTTCCTGGTGCCTGGTGCAATTCCCGTCATGTGGTAGGGCCTCATGAAAGGGCTGTGGGAAAATATAAAAAGTAAGTCCATTCACTAATGAAACACAGTCCTAGTCTTATGTCATGTAATTATCTAGCGCTGAGGATAAGACTGATTATTCATAACTAAATATAAGCCCAGCAAGAAATAACCCAATAAAGGGATGGTGATTAAAACTCTCAGCAGGGTTTCGAGGAAAGCATAGATACTATTTGGTTGGGGGAGGGCAGTACAAAGAGATGTAGATTAGGCTGTAGATGGTGCTTGAAGCAGCCTTGACAGTTCTCATTTCAGCAGGCAGAACTGGGAAGGCCTGCAGGGCTCACAGGAAGAGGGGGCAGGGGCGATTCCGGAAATCACATTGGAGGCTATTTCAGCATTGTACTGCTTTCTGAGGGACACCGTTGGTGGCTCTTGGTTAGTGGATCCTGGTTCTAGAGGAAGATACTGTCTTGTTAAACGAACTCAGGAATATGGCGGTCATATGCCAACAGCTATTTTCATGTTTGTCTTCTCAACATAGTTTCTCGCTTTCACATGATTAGCAAGAAAAGATGCCTACTATGTGCAAAGCCCATGCTAGGGTTGTGTGTGTGTGTGTGTGTGTGTGTGTGTGTGTGTGTGCAATTTAAGACACCAGGACTGGCAAATAAACATCCTCCAAAGTACATCATTTCATAACTGGTCTCATCTGTATGGTCTGTAATTTTAGACTCCAAATGATGAAAGGGTCACCTTTAGCCCTGTTTCCAGTTTCACACATTCAGCTCCTTCCAAGCCGTTTTGGGAAATAAGGTCTGAGTAAATCAGCATTTGCACCCACATCCGGGGAGATGTCAGCAACAGGAGGACTAATCTGGAGAAGCTGCCTGGTGGAGTCTGACCTGGAAGGACAAAAGCTCCGGGAGCCAGAGCCCCCCTCGGAGGTCAGGCTCCAGTGGGCTGTATCTCGCCAGGAGCTGCCTGAGCGGCGGCTGTGAGGTGCCCCACTGCCTCTTCCACAGCTGCTCACAGCGATCGCCCCTCAGGGCCGGGGTGAGGACAGGGAGCAGATAACAGGAGGGCCCGGGCCTCCAGGACCTTTGAGGGTGTGGCAGCAGCCTCAAGGCTGGAATTGCATGGGTTTTTTTTGCTTTCTGGAACCCGTTGGATAGGGCAGTTGCAGATTGGAGAGAGGGGCTGCTTTCAGATCCAATCAAGCCTGCTCTGTGGGAAACAGGATGGACTGACTTGTGGGAAATCTATGGCAGCACATAAATTACTTCGTGACTGCAGGGACATGTAATATCTGCACACAGCCAGTATGCACCCCCCTAGAAACGATGTGATTTTCAGTCTGAAATGTCAATTTATTTATTTTTTCAGTACAGTTTAATAATCATGCACTGACCCTGGACTGAATACACATGTCAGGGGCTTTGCCAGTATAACATTTGACTCACCCTTTTTCTGGAAGACATTTGTAATTTTATGAACAGAGTGTAACACCATTATTATAGAATGTATCACATAAACTTGGATATACTACGGGTCGAACCCTGTCTCCTAAAACATAACCACTGCATTCTTAAATGGTCTGATCTAAATCTTACGCTCCTAATACCAGCACTGTAAAAAAGTTTCACAGGGCTTGCTCATCGCATTTCTACTTAATTGTATACTCTGTAAATTCAGCACAAGGCCACACATTCCTTTACTTTGCAAATGATCACACACTGCATCTCAGACTCATCAGGTGGGCACCTCAGAGATGCCAACGGCTAGTTGGCCTGCAGAGGAGCTCGGTGTTCAGTGAACTGAGGGAATTTGCATGCTACAGGTGGGGTATTTAACCCAAAGGGTCACGTCATTCCCAGAGGGCTCTGGCACTAGATGATTCCCTGCAAGTAACAACCCCGTCTAACAAGGCAGAAACAAATAGGACCTGAGGCGCCCTTTGGCAAAAGTTAACTCTGCCCTCCAGCCAGATCCCTTTGGGAGGGCACTCAGGAGGGGCATGATTGTAAGTCCTGTCTCACCAGAGATGTCCTTGTTTACATCTGTTGATCTATTCTAATTACGAATGCCACTCCTTTTATTTCAGAAAGGGTCTCCGTTTAAACAATGCATTGTATGTTCACCCTATATTGAAATTATCCCAGACTCAAAAGAAGTTCTCTTGTGTTTAAACATCTTAAGGCAATTCGATATTTAAATTGAGAGTCCAACTTTCTTTGTCAAACCCCCGCTTGGGCAAATTCATTCATTCCCTCATTCATCCATTCGTTCATTCTATGTATAAAATATTACCTACTACATACGCTGTAATCTGTGCCCTCAGCCCTCAGGGAGCTCACGTTTTTGTGGGAAAGACAGACATCAGATGATATAACAGTTGCTATGTGTCAGTGGTTAGTGGCTATCAAACTTCAGTAGTGGAATCCCCTAGCTCTGTCTCTTTGTCAATGAAGTCCTATATTAAAAAATTACCAAGTTATAAAAATGAGCTGCTTTTTAGGGTTGGGATGGGGGCTGTGCAGAAACCCAGGGTTTTGTGTTCTCATGCTCGTTATCTCCTCCTCACAGCCCTCCAGTCCCCTCCCTCCCCCTCTCGTTTCTCTAACCCTCCCAGAGACACCTGCAGGGCTTCAGAGGAAGCCCTAGGCTTTTACGAACTGTGGTTAAGGATAAATAGTTCCTCATTGTTAGGAGAGCACAGTGCAACAGAGGAAACAATACATAAACATATGAAACTTTAAATAACAATGAAAAATTGAACAAGTCAGAACAAAAGAAAAGATGTCCAAGGCCTTGTGAATTAAATAGCTTATAATTCTAATAATTGCTGGACGAATTTTAAGGCAGGAGAGGTCACACTAGGCAGGAAATTCAAAATTTATTTTTAGTTAATGATTTTAGAATTTAAGGATTTTAATTGGAAGAAAATTCTGTGTATCTAGTCAAATAACCTCGTGATCCGTCTTCTTCATTTTCGAGGGTGCTGTTGTCAGTAGCAATAGAAAGTAGCTGAAAGGACTTTATGTCTTCCAGGTGAGCCCATAACCACATTATTCATCCACTTATTCAACAAATTATAAATGATTCTACCCGTGTTTCACATAGAGGTTAATGAGGGTGGGGGCCCAACTAATCTCCATCAAGAAGCAACAGGATTCACTCACAGTGCCAAGTGTGGGAGAAAGAACAATAGTGAGCGTGGAAAGTGCTTGGAACTTGTCAGGGGGAAGTTATCAAATAAATGCGAGGTTTTATTGTTGTACTGTTCGACACAGTCCAGTTGAAATTATTTAAAGGTTTAAACATTGTTTTTTATAATACTCTATTTTTACAATTCCCTGGCTAAATAAAAGCTTATTAATCAAGATCATTCATCCGTCAATGCCCGTGTTAGGTGGTGGGAATACAGATAGATCAGACAGTCTCTCCCTTCAGGAAGCTGGCAGTCTCAGAGTGACACAGATGAGGACAACAGGGTGTGGCAAGTGCAGGAAGAGGGATGCTGAAGTGTCACGGGGCAGGCAGGAGGGCCCTGAACCAGACTGGCCTGGACAGTTTCCAGGAGGAGCCAAGACCAGAGCTGAGACCCCAAGAATGAAGAGGAGTTCGCATAGCTAAGATGTTCTGGAAGGGCATTCCGGCAGCAGAGGTGCCGTGCTGGGAAATGGAGGGACAGGAAGGAGTCAGACTGCTCTAAACACGAGCAGAGCCCAGGGGCGGGGCCGGGGGCGCAGGACGGGCAGAGGTGAATGGCCCTGAACACCACCCTAGGGAGTGGTTACTTCCAGTGGGCAGTAAGGCTGAAGGCGCTAGGTGTGACACATGTGCCCTGCTCTTAAAAAGCTTGCAATATAGCTGTTGAGTAAGGCCATACACACACACTCTTTCACACATCAATAGAATTACTGATAAAATGATTTTTTCTTTTAACAAATATTTATTGTCTACTCTGTCCCAGGGACTGATTAATTATGGATGCCACTGCAATGAGTGGTGGAAAATCCCTGCCTTCTAGTGGAGGGGCAGATAGTGAACAGATAACCAAATAAATAACACACATAACTTCTGACAATAAAAGGCCTGTGACGAGATGCCAAAACGATGATAGTAACAACTCAAAAGTGCTGAATAATCACAATGCGCCAAGTCCTTGCCATGAACTTGCTAGTTTCATCTGCTGTGCTGTAGGCTGGAGTGTGCGTCCTGCAGTCCCGCTTATGGACTGAAACCCTTGTTCCCCCAGCTGCCCGGGGTGCTCTCTGCTGAGCCCCTCTCAGGGAACCCGGGCAATGGGCTGCCTTTCCCAATGTTATACTCATTCAACGCTTTTTGGGGGGAATTCTTTCATTCAACCAATATTTACCACCCAATTTGTGCCAGGCACAGTTCTATGCATGGCAGCACAGCAGTGAACAGGGCATGCAAGGGGTCTGCCCTGGCAGAGCTTGGATTCCAGGCAGGAGAGTCAATCAACAAACTGATAATGCATAATTTGTCGGCGGGTGAGTGGTGCAGGGAATATGTACAGAGCAGGCTGAAGTGGCGGGGAGAGCTGTGGGAATGGTATTCCACCCTGGGTGGTCAGAGGAACACGTAAGCAGAGACCTAAGGTCATGAGGAAATAAGACATGAGCGTGTGGGGATCATGGGAGAGACAAAGGTATTTTAGCAGAAAAATACGGACAGTGCACACTCCAGGCATCAAAGAGCATGCGCGACTCGTAGAGGAATACCTGAGTACCCGGCTCAGACCGGGCTCGCACTCCTGTAAGACAAAAGTCGCATGAATCTGGCCTTACCCCATCACCTTCTCCTGGCCAAATCTAGTGTAGCACACCCTAGACCGGGAGCTAGAAGATGTGGGTTCTAATCAAGACTGGCAATGCAGTTACACCCCGCAGCAAAACAATGATGGCAATTCCTTCTCGGCCTGCCTGGCCTATTGATTGTGATGTTATGATGAGGTGAAAAATATATAAAGAATAAGAATTCATCTATCACCATTTTTGTGGTCTCAGGACCCATTAACATTCTTAAAAAATTATTGAAGACTTCTAAGAATTTGCTTTATTTATTATGCCTATCGATATTTAGCATATGAGAAATTTAACTGAAAAAAATTAAAAATACATATTTAATCATCCTTTTAAAAATAGCAGTAATAAACCCATTACATTTTAACCTAAGAACCTGTTTTCATGAAAAATAAATATTTTCCAAAATAAAAATTAGTGAATAGAGGTTTACATCTTGGCAAATATCTTCTTCCATGTCTGCCTTAATAGAAGAGGGTTAGATTCCCATATCTGCTTCTGCATTCAATCTGTTGTGATAGATTGTTCTGGTTGAAGTATGTGAAGAAAATGTGGCTTCACACAGTGAGGTAGGTAGAATATAAGAATTTTAATAACCTTTTCAGATTATTGTGTATATTCCTCTTTGACGTACAGCAAACCTCAACAAGTGATAGTTTCTGAAAGCTTAATTCCTGTGTAGAATATGAACCTATATCGATGAATATTTTGCACTCCAGTACTTTAAAATTCACTAGCTGGCTGGTGGGTGTCTCGTGCCTATAATCCCAGCACTTTGGGAGGCCAAGGCGAGAGGATCACTTGAGGCCAGGAGTTCAAGACCAGCCTGTGCAATATAGCAAGACCCTTTCTCTACAAAAAATAAAAAATAAATTAGGCAGTGCTGTGGTGCACACTTGCGGTCCCAGCTCCTTGAGAGGCTGAGACAGGAGAACTGTTCAAGCCCAGGTGTTCGAGGCTACAGTGAGCTACGATCCTGCCACTGCACTCCAGCCTTGGGGCAGAGCAAGACCCTGTCTCTAAAAAATACACTGGCCTGTTCTTCCCAGTGTTGGTGGGCGTCTTCCAATCCAATGAGGGCCGAATAGAACACAAAGGGAGAGGAGGAGAGAGTTTGCTCTTCCTGCCTGACTGGGTAAGCTGGGACCAGGATGTGCTCCTGCCTTCCAACTCAGACTCACACCACCGGCTCTCCTGGTAGAAGAAGACTTGAAGGCTCTCTCAGGCCTCCAGACTTGGACCAGAGCTTACACTACTGAATCTCCTGCTTCTCAGGCCTTTCTACCCTGACTGGTATAAGGTATAAAGGTACAGCTTTATACCTACGACATCAGCTCTCCTGGGTCTTCCACTTGGACTTCTCAGCCTTCGTAATCACATGGGCCAATTCCTTATATTCTCTCTCTCTCTCTCTACACACACACACACACACACACACACACACACGCCCGTGTATATATATACACACTATTGGTTCTTGTTCTCTGGAGAACCTTAACTAAGACAGATTCTTCTTTTGCTCCATGTATTCTTTTGGAACATTATATATTGGTTATACAGACATTGGCTGAGATGTGCAGATCTTCCAAATGTTGACATACTTCATCATACAAAATTTAAAAGAAAAATCACGTCTCTTAATATCACCACCAATCTCATCGGAACAGTCCTTAGACATTGGGAACCTGTCAAGCTCATGAAAGCAAATACAAATTTCCAAAATTCTAATTTTAGCTTGAAAGCTCAAATTCCATTTTTAGCAAGAAATACTGTCAGTTGTTTTTCCTCAAGTGACGGGCCCACATTATTCATTTTTAAGAAAATATCTGCCAGATACTCAAATCTGAATACCCACAGTTTGTCAGTTGTTCTTTCAAACAAAAATGCTGTTGGGGGAAGGGGGCTTGGTGGGAGTGGCTACTTCAGCTGGCAACCAATCTAACAAGTGACTTTTTCCTTGAGAAAACAGAGTACTTTGCGCTTTTGGGACATGCTTCTGTTTCATCTCACAGAATGCTGAAAACTCAAGTATTCTGGAGTTGAGATGTAATAAAATTAATTTCTGCTGTCTCAACAAGAACATTCTTAAGTTAAATTGGCACTTTCCCTGCGAGTGTGGCAATGAGGAATACAATGACTGTTAGCAGAGTTCCAGGACAGTGACGTGATTAGTGCCAAGGTTGCAGCATGTGTATCCTCCATTGCTTTTGTACTAGCAGGACAAATTGGAAAAGGCAAATAATGTCTCAGTATTACTTTGAAAATGGTTTTGACCTCACAGACAGAATAGTTTTGGCCTCACAGACCCTCTGAAAGGGTCTTGGGCATCCCTAGGGTCAATGAATCTCACTTTGAGAACTGATGCCAAGATAGAAACTTAGAGAGACCCACATAGACAGGGCAGGAAGAAGATGTATGTTGACTAAAGATAAATGAGATTTCAACAGCAAAAATTGATGACCAGTATCCAGACAGTAAGGAAGAATAAGGAAAAACTATAAAAAGTAGACATATGAATTCAAAAGCATAGCAACTTGGGGCTCTCTTTTGTAGAAACAAATAACTATGTACTTCAATAGCTCCAGAGAGTATCACCAACATTCATCACTGCACAAAAAACACTGTTCACAAAGATGACCTTGAGTCATTTAAATAAGGTTATAAAATATCAAATATACTACATTTAAGAAGCCAAAGACGGGAAAGAGTTCTCTTAGGAAGAATTCCTCAGAAACAGTTCCATACCAATAATTGAAATTTTAAAAGTTGCTTTGGGGTTTTATTTGGATATTTGCTTGTGTGAATTAGCTCATTTCAGATGATGGATAAACAAAGCATCTCAGTAATTAAATACAATCCCACGAAATTAGGTAGGATCACTTTCTCCACTTTACAGATGGGCAGTAGAGCTGGGTGAGATTAATGATGTACCTGACCATCCTGGATGAACCAGCGGAGAACAGAGCACGAGTCAGTTTCTGATACTGTGAAATATGTATTTGGTCTTCCTCCCATTTTCTGACATTCGGCCCCTAAAACCCTTAGAATCTCTGGAGCTGTAAGAGTGTCTTTTGTATGCTAATGAGAGGACTGGGGGCTGAGGCCCCTGGATGTCTCGGGTTGTGGACTGGTCACCAGAAATACTAACCACAGGATGGGGAGGGGAGAGGGGCTGAAGGCTAACTTGATCACCAATGGCCAATTATGTAATCAATCATGCCTGTGTAATGCGGTCTCCTCCATAAAAACCCAAAAGGACTGAGTTGGGAGAACTGCAGGAGAGCTGAGCGTGCGGCGGTTCCTGGAGGGTGCAGCACCCAGGGAGCGCGGAAGCGCCACATGCCCCCCCGCCCCCATGCCTCACTCTTTGCATCTCTTCCATCTGGCTGTTCATCTGCATCCTTTGGAATATTCCTTATGGGCGAAAGTAAATAAGGTATTTCCCGAGTCCCGTGAGCTGCTCCAGGAAGTTAATTGAATCCGGGGAGCAGGTAGTGGGAGCCAATGGATAGCCAGTCAGTCATAAGTATAGGTGACAACATAGTACTTGGGACTGGTGTCTTAAGCGGGGGGCCAGTCTGTGTGTCTGAGACCTAAACCTGTGGGATATGACACTATCTCCAGGAAGAGAGGATTGCATTGAATTAGAGGACGCCAAGCCGGTGTCCACTGGAGAAGTCGTTGCTGGTGGAGAGAAACCCCCTCACATTTTGCTACCCAGAGGTGACGTATTCAGTGTTCTGTGCTTACTGTATAAGAGAAGAAAAAACACTTTGGTTGATTCCAACGTAACTCTTAGATAGACCGTGTGCCACTCCCATACCACCTTTCCTGAGGCTGCCCGGCAGACTGCCTCGTACCACCTGCAAAATCAAAAACCTCAGCATCTCTGAGAATTAGAGCCCCACACAGGAGATCCCAGAGAAGCTGGGTGTTCAGGGAAGTTGAACATGAACTCTGCCCATTGGCCATTCTGAGCTGGGAGCTAGTGGCGATGGAAAAGAGACGATGATTTACAACATCTAAATAAGGCAGTGAGGTTTGCTTCCTGGCTAGGATCGTCTTATTAGGGACTCTGAGAGCAGGTTCCTCTGCCGTGAGATGCGCGAGAACATGATTTCAATGACATCCTCATAACCTCTCTGGAAGGGAAGAAAGAACGGCCATCCAACAATCAAGACAATATGTCTTAATTCGCCGGACCCATCTCCTAGGCGAACATGAAATGCATGGCAGGGAAGTAAATTTCTACAAGGAGACAGTGGCTGGTGACCATGCCTGGATAATGAAGTTTTGCTGGAAAGCAGTGCTCAGGTTTGTATCTGGAAATTGTCCCTGAAGGTCACACAGGGAGAGGGAACGGGGCAGTAAAGATGGCAAGATTCCCAGACCTGGGAAAAACTGGGCCAGAGTTTCACCCAGGCGGGAACACTCCCCAGCTGCTGCTGCAATGTCCGTCCTGGTGAGGAGTGATTGAAGTTCTCCTATATGGGTAATCTCAATTAGTCCAGTTAAAAAGTACACACTTATCCACATCAATGAAGCCAGAATTTGGGGAGATTTGACTCAAGTTATCAGTATAGTTGCCCCAAATTTCTCCTCCCAGTTCCCGTGTAGATATAATCTGCAAGTTTTGCTTTGAAGGTGTCTTTACATCTGCAACCCACATCAGTTCGTTCCCTTCCCTCCCCATTTCGTTCCTTTCAACATCATCTCTTTCCCCAACACTATCACGTAGCCACTGAAACACTTTTCTATCGCTGAGAACAACACAATGTTTTAAGGTCATTGTCACATCTCAGATGAAAGCACTTAGTTTTCTAATCTGTAAGCCTGGTGTTGGGGCCCATGCAGCTCTAACAAGCTCCCCAGGAAACTCGACTGTGCTGCCCAGACCAGCAGCACTGGCATCCTCAGGGAACTGGTCCAAAATGCAGAATCTCAGATCCCACCCCCATGTGCTGAAGAGCATCTGTAGCTTATCAAGATTCCAGGTGATTCTTATGTGCATCACCCTTGGAGAAGCCCTACTGTGCTGTACTTCAAAGACTGAGAAGCCTTGAGGATCGGGGCTCTGGGTTCAGGCCCTGCTCTGCCACACCGAAACATTCAACCTGAGGACATCCCTTTTCTCATGGCCTTGGGAGAGGCTCAGACTAGATAAGTAGTCCCCAAGCTTTGCAGATTAATCAGCTGTATCATTTAAGTAGATTTCTAAAAAGATAGATTATTGGGCACCTATCTTGGGGATTACAATTCCAGTGTCTGTAAGGCTGACAGGGTTGACTACTACTGGGCTAGCGCTGTGCCTACTTCCCAAATTCAAAGAGACCTCGGTGCAAATATGGCTCAGCCACAGGATAGCCATGCAGTCTTCAGCAAGATACTTAACCGCTTTGAGACTCAGTTTCTTTATCCTGAAAACAAAAGTAATAATGTCAACTCACTGAAGTTTGGAAGATGAAATAATTTATGTAATTTATGTAAATTGTTTAGCATATAAACACAATACGTTTAGTTATTTTCCCAATCTTCTTCTCATTTCTGTCAACTCATCACTCTCCCCTTCCCTACTCTGCCCTCCCAGCGCATGGAGAAGTTTCCCCTCTACAGGCCTTTGCACTTGCTGTCCTCTATCTGCTTTGTTCTCCTTCTAGAAAGTGCTTGCTGTTCCTCTTCCTGCCCATCTCTACCCATAAGTTACCATGTCAGTGAGGCCTTTGCTGACTACCACACATAATATCACAAATACTCCCTGCCCCAGCCCCCTAACCCTACCCATGTTTCCATATGAGGACATTTTGCTATATATGAACTTGCTTATCTATTTATTGTCTGATAATAGACACCTCCGCCCCACGCACTGCCTCCAGAC
Organism: Indri indri; assembly: GCA_004363605.1. Classification (NCBI taxonomy): domain Eukaryota; kingdom Metazoa; phylum Chordata; class Mammalia; order Primates; family Indriidae; genus Indri; species Indri indri. Next base: position 15,279 of record RJWJ010021993.1, on the reverse strand, counting down.
TGGCCACCAGAATTTAAGGACGAGAACTTTTGTTTTTCTCATTGCTGTATCTTTAATGTTTAAAATAGTGCCTGGTACATAACAGTTGCTCTACAATTATTTGTTAATTTAATGACTAAATAGATTTTCCTTAAATCAAATTTCTCAATTTTTTATTAGTTATTTCTTGTTTTAATAGCCATTGCCTTAATGAACTAATTTTTATCGGGGAAGATATGAGCAAATTATTCCAAATTAACTCCATGCAGAGTAAACTCCTCTATTTATTACTAATAAATTAACCATGTGACTGGGATCTGCAATCTTTTTTCCTTTCTTTTTATACAATTAACAAATGAGTAGATTAATTGGTAAAAAATTGAAACAATGAAGTATGTTGTATAAGATGTGAAAGTTGTCACTGTTCACAATTACTCTCTTCCCATGCCCTTCCACCGTGGAATGCATGTTTAGCAATTTGTGGGACATTCAAATGTTACATTTTCTGTGCCATTAGGATCTTTTCATTTACATATGGATCTTTTCATTTACATAAACAGGATAATAATAGACTTATTCTTTACCTTCTTCATGAAATATAGCTGTCCATGTCTGTATGGATCTGCCTCATTCTTTTTATGGGCTTCTTAAAAAGATACATGATAATTTATTTAAATTCTCCCCTTGTAACGGGCATGTAGGTTGTTTCTAATTTCTATTACCATATTGCCATGAACACCCTTCCACACATACATTTGGTGATGGTACAAGAATTTATTTAAAAAAGATTCTTAGAAGTGCTCAATTAGAATTTAATCACTGCTGCCAGATTGGTCTACACTAGACTTCCAGATTTTCCCTCTCCACTGCGGTACCTGAGGATGAATGCTTATGCTCCCCAAAACCACGTTATTTATCTCCTTGAATTTTACCCATCTCATTGCTGTAAAGTATTGCTTTGTTTTAATTTGTAATGAGTTGATTTCTAGTGAAATCAATCACCCGTTTTATCTTTATTATTCATTTGTATTTTTCTACTATATATTTCCTATTTATTTACTCAATTTTTAATCAGATTACCTTTTTTTCTTTTATTAGATTATTTATTAGAATTCTTACATATTTTTGTGTATGACTTCTTTTTTAATAGATACTATGGATATTTTCTTCCAAACGGGTACATATCTTTTAAATTCATTTGTGAGTCTCTTTCTTTGTAATAAGTTTCTTAACATTGCCAAATCTGTCAACCTTTTCCTTTTATAACTTCTGCACTTTGAGTCTTGCCTAAGAACTTATTCCAAACTCAGGTTATAAAAATATCTTATGCACTTTTTAATGCTTTTTCATTTTTATGTTTAACTCCTTTTGGAATTCACTTTGAAATCTTCCAAATACATTTTTTAAATAAAACCACATTCTTTATTTCCCATCATTAACCTATACATGTCTTTAAAATTGAAAAACTAAAAGTGATCATAGGCTAATTGACACGTATTCAGGTCACTGCTTCACAGTCCTGTCTTTTTCATTCTTGTGAGTTAGGAGTCATTTGACATGGGTCTCTAGCAACGCAAACCCCCCTAGAGAAACGGATCCTGATCTTCCCCAGTGTGCCACCTTCCCTTCCTATCGAGGCCTGTCGGACACAGTTAGACTGTCTCATTGATAGAAGACAACTAGAGAGAGATGCCATGGGAGAAAGTCCTAATGATTCTGTATAAAAAAGTAAAACTTTTATCAAGCCTGGCCAGTGCCTGTTGGAATGGTAATGGCTTTTAAACGGAATGAATTGAAAGAACAAATTAATGCTTTAGACTGAATCAGCAACATAGAAACTGTTGGCCTTGCAGCCCGCAGTCTCAGTTCTTGCATGGTGTCTCCGAGCACCTATAAACGCTGGTTTAGGAGGTGCCTCCAGCGGGGGGTCTGAGGGGTTTGCCTGAATGTAGATGAATCCCTTCCCTGCTCATCGGTCAGGACCCCCGTAAGCGCCCAGGGCTGGAACCTCAACTCTGTGTCATTAACATGCAGCTGGTAGACATTTGCCTATTTTCTATCAGATACTGAACCAAAGAAACTGAGGCAGGTAATTTTAATTATGCACGCACACATGTGTATTTGTATAGAGGTTTATTATAATGCTGTGTCTTCAAATTTGAAACAGGAAGGGAAGGAAAAGGCCACCTAATATCTTTTCCTTTGTGGAGAGGGAAGGGGTTCTAGAGAACAACAAAAAGGAAAAGATAAGACTATTCTGGGCTGAGAAGTGTAAAACTAAAGGATAATAAAATGGAGCTGATGCAGTTTAAAGACTCCTCATTACCTGGCCGAGATACGGCGCCCATTGTCCTAGTGGTTGGAGATTATTTCCCAGCCTGCCGCTAGCTGATAACAGGCCGGCCGCTGGCCTGATGCAGGCTCATTGTTCTGCAGGCAGGAGCACTGCCTCGGACAGACGCCGAGTCATCCCCGGCCACAGCCATGCGCTCCGGCCCTCGCCCGCCTTCCGTGGGATTACAAAGAAAATCAAGAGTTTGCATCACCTGAGAGGTGCTCTGGGACTTTTTCAATCCTCCCCCCCCCACACTCCCGTGACCTAATTTGGATCAGGTAATTCCGAAAGTAGAATGCTGAAGTTTTCTTTTCCTGGAGAACAATGTCACATTAGTCAACTTAAAAAGACTTGCTCACAGCACAAATTGTCTGTACCACTCATTTTGCCCCTTAATTATATTCCACCTTGTTTTATTATTTAAAGGCATCATATGAGCTAAGTGTTTATAGACATTTAAAATGTTGGAGTTGGAGGAGAGATGGAGTTTAACACTCTCATTTAAAAGACTAGCGCATCGCCGCCCAGGAAGCCATGGGGGATGCTCGCCAGAGAATTCCGAGTGGGGAAATGAACTTTCTCCTCCTTGTCCCCAAGGCAATGCTGTGAGAAAGGGGTTTCTGGGTCAGAAGGAAGGGGAGCCTTGCAAGTGCTATGGGAACTGCGGAGATCATAGCCTCCCACAAATCTTAGTGATAGTGTTCTAGGAAACTAAATGAGAATCAAGGAATCTGAATTCAAAGTCTGGACCCTTCCCATCACTGTTCAAGCTGCTTCCAAAAGCGGGAGAGCTGACGACTTCAGGGCAAGGCGCTCGGCATCACGGTGCCCGGCGAGGTTGAATAGACAGATGTGAAGAGCCTCGTGAAGTCCCTCTCCCTTCTGACCTCCACACTCACAAACTTACAATATATCCCCAATCGCATTATCTATTGGTCCAAAGGATGATGTGCTCCTTCATCCAGACAAAGCCCATCTCCCCGTCGGGGCTCCCCATCCGTTCTCCTTCTCTCCGCTTGGCCCCTGCTGGCACCATCAGCCCTCGTCCATCTCTAAACTGTTCATGCTCCTCCGGCTCTCTTTCTTCACCTATATGGATGCCTAGCGCTTTCCTATCATAAGAAACAACTCCTTAAACTGTAAACCCCCCTTTAGCCAAAGTCCGTGCCGCCCCTTCCCTCTACAGTCAAACTAATTATGGAAGGTTGAGCATTTCCTATTTATACTCCTCTCCTTTCTGATGATGTCATAACTGGAAATTAAACCCTGAATCACTAGCACCTTTTTGCATAAAAGGTTCACGGTTTTGTTTTTCATAGAGTTGTTTATGTTTGTGATGGGCATGCATTATGTTGCCTTTTAAAATGATTTCTAAAAGCCTTGTTACAAGACACTTGTAATTGTTAGGCCACAGCTATAAAAATAATTATTTAAATCGATGTTAAAAATCTTTAACCTTTTAAAAAAAAATTGATTCTTTCAGAAAATATCCCAAGTATCCCAAAGTAGCATCGATTGAGGTAGTTTCAGGTTAATGCATCTGCCGAAACATGACTTTATTGTCCTAAATAAGTAATTAAGAGAGCACTTCAGATTATGGAATGCTGTGTAAGAACTCTAAAGCAAAATAACTCACCCTTTTCCTGGGGGCTAATTTCAAGAAAAAGTCTCACATGAAATTAGGTCATTTATGGAAAATGCCTGCAGACTCAAAATTACATATACCTCCCAGAATTCTTCTGCACTCCAGAATCATGGTTCTGATCCACACTGATCTGGTCACACCACGGGCACCAAACTCCAGATGCCCAGAATTATTCTCATTACCTCACCTCCAATTATCTCATCTTCTGTATTTTATTGAAAGTAAGCACAACTCAAACCAGTCAGCAAGTACGAATTTTGGAAATATTCTTATACTACTACCTTTGTCTTTTTGTAATTTATTCATTAAACAAATGTATTGAACACCTTCTCTGTTCTGAGCTCTGTTTTAAGTGCCAGGGATTCATCAATCAGTAAGAGACATAAGATACATGTTCTCATGAAATTTATCGTCTAATGGGGGAGTCGGAAACAAAGAAAAAACACAAGGACCATACAGGAAAATAAATATAAAATCGTGATGATCACAATGAGACAACATGATGTATCAGAGAATGATCGAATGCTACTTTAGAGAGAAGTCTTGTGAGACTACAGCAGAGCAAGCAAAGGGCAGGCCGTGTGTGTGTGTGTGTGTGTGTGTGTGTGTGTGTGTGGTGGGCCGTGGTTACAACGTGAAGCGAAATATGTAGTTTAGGGCCTGACCATGAAGGAGATGTTGAATTTTATTCTAAGTGCTCTCAGACCACATTTCAGGATTTTGAACTTGTAAGTGATATGATGTGATGTCATGCATTTGTGTCTTTGAAAAGGTAACTCTGCTGTATAGAGAATGCTTTGTTGGGGAAGGGATGCAAAAATGGGAGCATGGAGACCAGGGCAGAGGCCATTTGCATAGCTGAGGCAGGAAGTACCAGTGGTTAGGACAATGTTGGCACTGCAGAAGGGATAGATTGGGACATGCTCTGCAGATAAGGGCACCAGGCCTTCCTATCAGATCCGCTACTAAAGATGAAGGAAGGTGAAGAATTAGGGACAACTCCTAGGGTTTTTATATGTGCTACGACTAGATGGAGAGTTGTGCCAATCATCGAGACTGAGCGAACTGGGAGAGGAGCAATTTGGGGTTCACAGGAATTGAAGCATTCTGCTTTGGACTTAAATTTAGGGTATCTACTGGACATTCAGTATAGATGCCCAGTAGACAGATTTGACGTGTGTGTGTGTGTGTCTGAAGTTTGTGGAATATAGGTAGTAGTAGTAATAATAGTTGTAGGAGCCATTCATGCTTATTGAGTGTCCCTTAAATGTGACAATAGGTGCTGTCATCATCCTAACCACAGAAATAAGATTGAGATTAGATAACCAAGGTCACCCAGTTATCAAGTGACAGATCTAGGATTGAAACACAGATTATCTAGTTCCTGAGTTCATACTCTTAACCACTCTACTAAATATAAGTTTGTGAATCATCATTGTCTGTTGGTATTTAAAGCCAGAGGACTAGTTGGTATTATTTATTTAAAAAAATGTAGCTAGAGAAGAAAAGGTGTTCTAGGGCCTGACTCTCCAATACTCCAACAATTGGCAATTGAGAAAAAAATGAAGAACCTTCCATAGGACTAAAAAAGAGTTTCTGGGAAGCTAGGAAGGAACCCAGGAGAATAAGGGTTCCTAGAAGCCAAGAAAAGAATGGTTCAAAAAGAAGGTTATGATCAATTGTTTCAAGTAAAATGAGAACTGGAAAGCTATCAGTGGATTTGGTAACACATTATTCAATACTGACCTTGATAAAAGTTGTTTCAGCAGAGTGGTAAAGTACTTGAGAAACTAAAGAGACAGGAGGCCCAGAAACACAGTTCGGAGGATGGGGTTTTGATAGCAGGCACAGCGCTTTGTCTACGTAACTGGGGTTGGCAGTGTGTTTTGTGATGAAGGCCGCATAGATGGGTGGCAGACACTTCTAAGTCACCTGCTTTTTTGATGGTGTTCCTGTTCTTATTTAGTCATCCATTGCCGCATAACCCCGGCCTTAGTGGCTTAAAACAACAATAATCATGTATTGCCTCTCATGGTGTCTGTGGGTAGGGACTTTGGGAGTTGCTTGGCTGAGCGTTTCTGGCACAGGGGTCTTTCATAAGGCTATAGTCAGATGCTGGCTGGGGCCGCAGTCATCCGAAGGCTTGGCAGGGGCTGGAGGACCCTCTTCAAGTTGGCTCACTCACATGACTGGAAATTGGTTCCTCTGTATGCGGGTGTCTCCATGGGGCTGCTTAATTGTGCTCACAGGACCAAAGCAAAAGCTGCAATGCCATCAATGACCCAGCCTTGAAAGGTCTACACTATCCCGGCTGCTGTAACTGTTGGGCACACAGTCCAGCCTTGTTCAGTGTGAGAGGCAACTGCACCAGGGCATGAACGGCAAGCATTGAGGATCATTCAGGACCATCTTCGAGGCTGACTACCACACCTTACTAAGCGACTACCCCAATTTTATTCAACGTAGCTATAAACCCAGATGAAAACACTCAGCAAAATGTGCCTCTTTCCCGTTGCCTTCACCTCCTCCCCTTTTCCTTGTCTGGATCACAGACACAGTGGAGAAGTCGCAGCACCTGTACATCGTGAGGGCAACACTTAGGTGCTAAAGATGGTTTTGGAAGGTGCTCTCCCTTCCTGGGGAACAAATTTTCCACATTCAAGACTCAGCTTCAGGATGCTTCTTCCAGGACATCTTCCTGAAAAATATGTAACCCCCAGCAAATATATAAATGAACAAATGAAACACACACACACACACACACACGCGTGCCCCTACCTTTTATGCCCTTTGCACTTGGTGAAGTCTGTTGCAACATTTGTTTTATTTTTGGTTTGAGTATTTATTTGTTTGGAGTTTTGTCTTCCATTACTAGACCATAAGATCTTTGAAGGCAAGGAGAGTACTGCATTGCCTCTGTTTCCCCAGTGTCTAGCACGTGGTAGGCACTCCACAAAAGTCTATTGACTGTATAAGTAGTTCCAGTCCATGTATCTAGTCGACAGCCAGGGGCTAACACAATCCATCCCTGGCAGGCTTATCCATCCCTGTAAAAGCCTACAAGGGCTTATTATGAAGGACAATGTTCCATAATGAAGTCATCTTGCATATCTTTGGTAATAATCATCATAGAGGGAGAAAATGAGCATCTCTCTGTAATATTTATATTTCCTAGCAGCAAAGACATTCTCTTCTGTAATTCTGCCTGTAAAAGCAGCAAGGAAGCCAAGAATATACAAGTTCTCCATGGTAACTGGGTCACAGCAGCACGCAGCTTGGCCAGGGCTTCAGATAAATGCAATAAATGGAGGTGAGCTTCCAGCAGCAGGACATGTGTGGGGTGGTGGAGCTTGCACTGAACAGTCTCTCCCCACTGGGACTGCAGCCCGCGGCACAAGTGCTGTGTGCATCCTCACCACAGGGGGCAGTGGCGGCATGGCCCGATGGCATTTGTACTGTCTCACTACCTCAAAGTGCTGCGCTGACATCTCAGTTTCATCAAATCAATGGGCCATTTTTCAAAAACACCTCTTATGCTCTGAATGTTAACCCGAGAAGGAGATTTTACCCCAAACCTCCACGGAATTCTTTCTATGTATCCTTAGGCTCTCAGATCATTTCTCTCAGCTGCAAGCTGGAGAGCCAACTCCCTTCACCAGGCTTGGAAGAGGAACCATATTAAGCATCTGCTTAGAGGGAACAGCTGTTTCATGCATGGCAATGAAAACCTCCCATTCAAATCCATCAACCCCTCCATCAAGGACAAGAAGTGCCAAACAGCAGCAGCCAAGTGGATGACCTTTGGCAAAGCCATTCCCAGGGTCAGGCTCCCAGCCAATGCACAGCTTTGTGTAAATTTGTGAAAATGAATTTGTGCATTTGTGAAAATTCATGCAAAGGAGGAAAATCAATTGAAGGGCAGAAAAAGAGCTCTGGAGTGACTGCAGACACAGGAAAGCACCTCTACAGGATGCTCTCTTATAGGAAAGACCCAATCTGTACGTGAGGCAGTCTCACCAATTCCACAAATATTAAGGAGCTACATCTAAATAAAGGAAATCGAACTGGGTCAGAGATCCAAGTCCCTCCAATGGGGACTTGGAAATTATGGAACTGACGAGGAGATTGCATTTTGAGCGTGGGTGCTTCTCTATCATCACCAAAGTCAAGATTCATCATCTATAACTACATGAAGGAACAAATTTGTAAGGGGCCCAAATAGCATGGCAGACGTGGAAATCCAAACATACCCCTGTGTTTGGAGAAGCCAAAGGTACTCTGTACAACCCAAGGTCAATTAACCAGCAGGAGCCATCGGCAAACTTGCCAGGCCTCAGACACACAGCTGAGCCATCGCTAGAACAAGTGGCAGGACGGATAGGAGAGATGGATGACTTCAGGTGAGGGAGGGGAGACTGCACGTGCCTGTGGGAGGGGACGACTGTCCTACATTTGCCAATGGGCAGACCAAATGCACAGCAGCAATCATATTCATAGAATCATAATCACAGAGTCAGAAACATTAGTGATGGAAAAAGACCGCTCGGGTCAGGTAGCCCGCCTTCCGCCTTTGCATCTCTGCTCCCTAAAGTCAATTCGTTGGCCCAGTTTTTATCCTGTTTATAATTTGCAGTGAGAAAGCACCAGAACAGAATGCATTCTGGAACCTGTGGTCAAGGAGAAACCAAATTAGGAGGAATTGGGCCTCTTCACAAAGGAGAGGAAAAAGCCCCGGGGCATATAGAAAAGCAACAAGATCAAAACCCAGGCAGGTCTCAGAGTCCCCGGGGCCCATCCTTGATGGTCCTTGCTGGTCCCAGACGTGCTCAGTAGCAAAGACCTGCACCTTCTGCGTCTGCCTAGCCCAGCCCTGCCGTCCCTGATGGAGACTGACTATACACTTGGAATCTCAGCCCCCACTAATGGGAAGAACCAGAACTTCTGCAGTGACCCCCAGATGGCTGGTAACCTCTAGCCTCCCTTCCTGAACAATTGTGGCCATACATTGTCCAAACAATTGGTGTTATCTCTCAATTCCCTATTTATACTTATATCCTCACCAGGTGTGAACCCTGCCATATATTATTTGAACCAGGACGTATGTCTGGTTCCTATGGGCCTCTCCTCCAGAGTCCTGAATGATGGTCACTACTGGGTAAAATGGATAGTCAGACCTGGCACCTTGACTCTGGCCACCTAAGAGGAGTGCGATGCCTGAGTACAAAACAACGGTCCCCAACTGCTGGCTACAGCACTGCCTGTCTTAGCTCACAGCTGCCAAGCCCTTGCCATCACCATGGTGGGAAGTAGGGCACCTGCCGGCCATACTGCTAGTGTATTTCACCAGCCCAGGACCTCCAGGGCTTTCTTACTCTCTTCTCTTCACCTACCCTTGAGCTTCCTGAGTCACAGCAGAAGCCATGGGGTAAGAAGAAAGAAGGGGTCTGAGAGACTTCCGTATGAACACTCAGAAGGCCTTAGGTCTGGCCTCAATCTCCAGAGCTCTGAGGTAAACTCTCTTCTTCTTTTCTCCTATCGCATTTTACTAAGTCGGTCACTGAGTTTACAGAAATGAAGATGTTACTGGGAGGGATTTTGAAATTAGCCTTATACATGTAGTTCTGAAGAACAAATTAGAGAAATTCACTAACCTCCGATTACGGGCTGAATTGCCTTGCCCGTCCCCTGCAAATTCTCGTGCTGAAATCCTGCCCCCAGCACCTCAGAATATGACTGTACTTGGAGACAGGATCTTTAAAGAGGAAATTAAGGTGAGATGAGACCATTAGTGTGGGCCCTAATCCAAACTGACCAGCGTCCTTGTAAGAAGAGTTTAGGAGGCAGGTGCACAGAGAAAAGGCCGTGTGAAGAGGCTGCAGAGGGCAAGTGACTGCAGGCCAAGGAGGGACGCCTCAAAGAAACCAACCCTGCCGCACCTTGCTCTTGGACTTTCAGCTTCCAGAACTGTAAGAAAATAAATTTCTGTTGTTTAAGCCACGCACTCTGTGGTATTTTGTTAAGGCAGCCCAAGCGGACTAATACTCCTCCCTTTCTAGCACACAGAACTGTGCACCATTCAGTGTCGTGCCCCACACTGTGCGGAGGTCGAATTCACGTGAAGCTGCTCAGTCTCACAGAGATACCTACGTTAATTCAAATATACATCCTACATAGGGAGATACGCAGATCTTCCAACTACACACATTTATGATAGATTGACACACAGACAAACCGATCTGTGAAGCCCTGTGCAAGCGCCCTAACATCTTTTAGCCTTAGTTTTCTCATCTGTGAAGTGGGCATGCTAAGAGTATCTACCTCAGATGGTGGTTGTGAAGATGTGTAGAATCTTTAAAAGTGCCCAGACCTACCAGGTGTATATAAGTCATACATATATACACACACTCATGCTTTTACCGCATTCATTATATATATATGTAAATTCCAATATGGATGCATAATTTTTAAATCACAGACCCATACTCTTAAAGCCGAAAGGACCTTAGCTTGTTCGATAATAGTTGATGACTATTGTCCTTATCATCAAAATGATACTGGTTGAACCTAGAAAGGTCATTAATTATGTTTGTGTTAACTCCTTGGTTTCTCTGGTTAATTGGTGTTACACTTAATACCTATTGGTTGCTTTAAGAGTCTGATTATAGCATCTACCAGTGAATAGACAAAATGCTATCCTGAGATCAAAAGAATATAATTTGGCCTAAATGTAAGAGTCATAAAGAGTCAGTCATCATCTTAACTGAAAAATAAAAGGCCACGGGTCAGCTGGCTATGTATCAAAAATGAGTTTTTTCACAATGTAACTGCCAGGAGCACTTGGAAACAACATACGTGGAATCAGTTCTTAATATCACTGTTCAGGAGAGCTGTCCAAGTGATCTGAGAATTAGCATCTAGGGATTAACAATTTTCATTCCAAAAGATTAAAATGGACACTCTCCCTTGATTCATGACAAGTGAGTTACTTTGCATTTTATATATTTACTTTATAAACAAGTATTCCTGACAGTTTGTGACTGAGTCACTAGCTAACAGATCTCACGAAGCTGCTGCGTGAAGTAAAGTGTTCCAATTATTTGTGCGTCCTTGTTTTTACTGAGGTGTAATTTACATACAGCCAAAAACATGGAACTTAAGGGTTCAGTTTGATGAGTTTTGACAAGAGCAAACTCTCATGTAACTACCAGCCAATCAAGAAATAGCTCCTTTACTTCCTCCCAGAGAGTTCCCTCAGGACTACCCAGTCAGCTACCCACCCCCCACCTACCTGCTCCGGCCTCTTAGCACTGATTTGATTTCTATTACTGTGAATTAGTGCTGACGGTTTTAAAACTTTATACTAATGGGATCATACAATACATATTCCTTTGTGTCTGGCTTTTTTTGCTTAACGTAATTTGTTTATTTTGAGATTTGTCCATGTTATTTTGTAAAAAAGGATATTTTCTTTTTATTGCTAAGTAGTATGCTAATGATGAATATAGCATAACATGGGTATCCAATCTCCTAATGATGATCATTTGCACTGTTTTTATATATGGCTATTATAAACATTCTTGTGCAAACGTTTTTGCAGCAGATTCATTCATTTCTCTTGAATACAATTCCTAGGAAAGGAATTGCTGTGTCATAGTATAGGTGTGTGGTTAACCTCTTAAGAAAGTGCCAGTTTTCCAAACCGTTCACCTGTTTTACACTCCCAGCAATGGCTGTCAGTGTGTGGGAGTTCCCGTTGCTCTCTGTTCTCACCAACACTTGGTATTGTCGGTCAAATTTATTGTAGCCATTATAGTGTGTGCCAAGGATCTCAGTAGCTTTAAAACTCATAAAGGCTTGGTCTTCAGATTTTTATACTGCAGTAAAAGTGACAGTCCTAATGTGTCATACAATTGCCTGGGTGGCCCCAGTGCTATGGGGATTCTGGAAAGGGCTACTTGGACCAACTGTTGATCATGTGATTATCATCCTGCAGGAAGGAGTGACACACTTTTCTCAGGGTTGCTTGTTTATGAAACACACACATTTTTTTTTTTTTTTAGGAGAGTAAAAATATGCCACCAAGGTTTTGGTGAATTAAGAGGATAGCGAAGGGACCTGAGGAATAAAATTCCTTCACTGTAAAAAAATGTATTCTGAATTTCAGAACAAATTTTTAAATCCACACACATTTTTATAGTCTTTTAGAAAACTATTCCCTGCCCAAATAAGTTTGAAATATTTTTCCCTCTTGGTGCTTACAAGGCACATTAGCCCATTCAATTACTGCAGCTAAATCCTGCAGTAATGAACATATTTACTTTTATTTAGGCTACTGTCTCCTAAATTTATTTTTGTGGGCATCTTTTTTTTTTTTTTTTACAGAACACATTTTGGGAAATGCTGGTATAAAACATGGATGGCATGCTAAAAGTCAGCATTCTTGGTATCAGTCCATTTAGCAAAACATAACCAAGGGGAGTCTGTGACACAAATATATTTTAAAGAGATTAAAATTTGGGTGATAACTTGTTCTTTTCTTATTTCCAACAAGCCCACTGGACAGAGGCCAAGTGTAATTCAATGCTTATTGCACATTATTGGTACTTAGTAAACATTAATTATTAGTGATAGTTGAATAAATGAAAATGGTAATAATGATCATGATAATGCTGTATTTTCAATTTTGCCATAAACCAAAACATCTGAGAGAAATCTTGAGACAGCCCGTGAAACGCAAACACAGCTGGGCTCTCTCATCTCCAATGGGGAATTTTCACCCTGAAACAAATAACAGTTGCTACATAGAGGAAAGCAGGTTGACTCGGGTCACTGAGAGACTGTTGCTCAATCCATAATAATGTATCTTGCTACAAATCCAACTGTCAGATTTTCTAAAGTATGTATGCTTGTGATGGTCAATGTCTTTGCTTTCTCTTTAGGTGTCCCCAAGGTCTGATGGCCTCATTGCCTTCCAGGCCCTCTAGGATCGGATCCTGACTGACCTGGGACATCATCTGCTACAATCTCCAACACAAGGGCCGTCCCACGTTCCTTTGTTCCTCTGCTCCCAGTCATACAATAAGCAATTACAGAGAGCAGGCTGTTCACCAGGCCCTGGGCTAGGAAGGAGCTGAGCAACTGTGGACGGCAGATGTGGCTGCTGTCTTCACGGAGCTCACTGTTCCTGCATGAGCCTCCTCAATCCTGCTCTTCTCATGATGCTGCCTTTGCTAGATCCCTTCCCTTCCTCTTTGATTACGCAAGTTCCGTTTTCCTGTTAAGACCTAGTGTGGGGTTTACGTCCTCCAGGGAACATTCCTGATCATACTGTGTAGCCAGATAAAGTCACTGAAATGTTTCTGAGTTGATTTCAGCAGTCTCCCAGCTCAGTCTCCTCACCTTGCAGCTGAGGGCACTGGAGGTCAGGGCCACTAGGTGGTGAGGCCAGGCACATCACTCAGGACTGGCCATGGCCTGTATCTTAATAGATAGTAATAATTGCGTTGCTGTTTTCTAATATGCATTTTAGCTTTGCCTTCTCAATCAGACTACTTCTGCGCTTTGAACACTTCTATCCATGTAGATATGTTTGTTTTACTTTACTCTCTCCTCATTGCTTACAAGATTAAACCTGAGCTTCTTGGCTCGATGTGCAGAGGTCTGGGCAACTGGCTCACACATACCTTCTACCCTCGCCTCCTGCTATTTGACTCTGTGCACTTGGTGCTTCGGCCACCCTGGGCCTTCCCAATCACATACTTTTCCATCTGCTTATACTGCCCTCTCTGCCAGGCAAGCCTGGGGCCTTTTTATCTGGGAAACATCTACCTTTCCTGAGAGGTCTTGTTAAAATGTTGTCTTGTGTGAAACATTCTTTGATCACCTCCTACCCCACAGGCAAAGTTAATCAGAGAACTGAGTACCACAGCACAGTCACACATCACTTAACAATGGGGGTTCGTTCTGAGAAACGCATCCTTAGGAGATTTCAAAGTTGTGCAAAAATCACAAGGTGTACTTACACAAACCTAGATGGCACAGCCTCCTACACGCCTAGGCTGTATGGTGTAACTTATTGTTCCTAGGCTACACGTCTGTACGGCATGTTACTGTGCTGAGCACTGTAGGCAATGGGGACACAATGGCAAGTATCTGCACATCTAAACATAGAAAAAGTACAGTAAAAATACAGTATAGAGGATAAAATTGTTATACCTGCATAGGACACTTACCATGAATGGAGCTCACAGGACTGTAAGTTGCTCTGGCTGGATCAGTGAGTGTGAGTGAACGTGAAGGCCTTGGGCATGACTGCACACTACTAGACTATATACACACTGTACACTTAGGCTATGCTAAATTTGTGAAAAATATTTCTTTCTTAAATAATAAATCAGTTTTAGCTTATTATAACTTTTTACTTTGTAAACTATTTTTTTTAATTTTTTGACTCTTGTAATAACATTTGGCTTCAAAGACATTGTAGAGCTGTACAAAAGTATTTTTTCTTTATATCTTTATTCTACAAGACTTTTCTATTTTTCAATTTTTTTTACTTTTTAAACTTTTTTGTTAAGACTAAAGCACAAACACACCCGTTAGCCTAGGCCTATACAGGGTCAGGATCATCAGCATCACTGTCTTCCTCCTCCCCATCTTGTCCCACTGGAAGGTCCTCAGGGGCAATAACAGGAATGGAGCTGTCATCTCCTGTGATAACAATGCCTTCTTCTGGAACACTTCCTGAAGGACCTGCCTCAGGCTGTTTTATAATTAACCTTTTTATATGTAAGTACAAGAAGCATACTCTAAAATGATGATAAAATGTATAGTAAATACATAAACCAGTAATGTAATAGTTTATTATCATTATCAAGTGTTCTGTAGTGTACGTAATTAATTGTACGTGCTATATTGTCATATGCCCGGCAGTGCAGTAGGTTTGGGTCCCATCACGACCATAGACACGTGAGTAATGCGCTGCACCATGGTGCTATGATGGCCACTCATCACTGGGCAACAGGAATTTTTCAGCTCCACTGTGATCTTACGGGACCACCATTCTATAAACAGTCCGTCCTCGACATCATTGTGCAGCCTCACATGACTCACTCTCCTCTCACCTTCTTGTGGAATTTCTCCTGCTGTATTGTAATTTCTTTTGCCAAGTTCAAGAGCACCTTAAAAATAAAAACTGCATCCTACTTACCACCATCTCTTGTTGAAATAACTTATTTTTCGTACTCTGAGGAAAACACTCTCTTGGTTTTCCTCCTACCTCACGGGAACTGCCATTAGGTTTGTTTTGCAGGGTCCACCT
>RJWJ010021992.1:0-27309 GCA_004363605.1 Indri indri | reverse complement strand
TAATAAGGCAAGCTTTCATTTTTCTTTTCAAATAATGACTTATTTTATATTAACCATGCCATGAAACATTGCCACTAAAGATGTTTTTCAGGACAAGTGAATTGTATTTGATTTCATGCCCTGCTTTTCCATCTCTTGCAAGAGCTCTCATGTTTTGTCAATGAGGCTTTATTTATGTCATTATTCGATTCAGCATGGATTCAATGGACTCAAGACATTTTTCTTTCCCCAGTCATACCCTTTGTTCCTCTACCTTTAGTTTTCTTTGATTTCCAAGTGATTTCTGGTTCATGAATGCTTACCTCTATGTCATTAATTTCATCTTTTTCTGCAAAAAATAATATTGCTTAATTGTGCTATACTTGAGAAAATAGACATGTTTGCAAATAATTAAATATTTTGTTTTTTAAAGAGCAGCCTGTATTTAATGTCTTTAAAATATGAAAATTCACAGCCCCGTTTTCTTATTACACATGCAAATTTGAATTGTAGGCAAGGTTGTTATTGGAACACCAGGACAAACAAACTCAAAATCCAAATAAAGGGATTTTATTTAGAACACCAATTAGATAAGGAATGTTAATTAGGATTTGACACAAAAATTATGAATCCAAATTACACATTATTAATGTTCTTCCCCAGTTACATTTGGTAATGATTTGTTTTCTATTTAGCATCAGTTGGCACTAATGTGTAAATACATATTCATAAGTGCACGTCCATTTTCTTCCTTTCTACAATGGAAAGCCTCCTGTGTGCCAGGAACCGTGCTAGACACAGTCCCCATTGCATGGAGGCAGACAGACAAAATCACATTAATGAGTGGATAATCTCAAACCAAGATAAGTGCCTAAGGAAAAGGCGCACAGTCCCAGGTGCTTCTCTGGGCTGAACCGGCCAGCTGAGACCCAAGGAGGAGACAGAGGCAACAGGCTTGCCCTCCTGCCCCTCCACCCAGAGGCTCCTGCCCTACAACCAGGCACGCTATCCCTTAAGCCCTTAAACCACAGTATCTGGCAAGTCTGTGAGATTCCTGCCCTGCCTGGGATCATAGGAGACATTTTTCCTACTACACACGTGAGCTGAAAAACTTGCTAAATCTGACCTGGACTGAATTTTAAAATTTAGTAGCTTGTTCAGTTAGAAAGTCTTCTACTTCTACTGTGGACATCACAGCACAGCATATTTTCAAATCTGAAACATGAAATTTCATCTTGGAGGTAGTTGCCCACCTACTTTCCACACATTTAGAATGTGTAGTCCAAAGTGTCGGGATATCCCTGTGGGGCAGGGTGTGGGTGAAAGGCCGGGTGATGTGGTAGTGCCCAGGAGGTTCCACAGCAATGAACAGGTGCTCCCTAGACAAGGCCGTCCTGTTTCATCATTGCTCACAAGTAAACTCCCTTCACACCCCCATGCTCACATACACACAGAAACACACTCACAGCCTTTACAGAAAATGTGTACACAACTGGATATATTAGCAAACAAGTGATAAAAACAACGTATTTGGTCCATCTGGGAAAACTTAAAGCCAGAAAACGAACTCACTGAGTAAAAGGCAAAACTGGCCATTTGGCAAATACACATGGTCAAGGCCAGCGTTACGGTTGGAAATGGTTGATTGGTTTCACGGTTTAGTGAGTTCATGTTAGATGCTTGATGACTTCACTTGGGATAACTATCATCTGACAGAATTACAAAAAAATACAAGTCAGAACTTGTCCAAGGTCACCTGGCTTCGTAAGTGACAGAGTCTAAGTTCAAATTCACTCATTCTTTTCGTATCATCATTTGGAGGAGAAAATGATGAAAAATCCAGAGTTCATCTTGTGATGGCTGGAAAGCTCATAGAGAAGATCCCAGGTGGAGATTGAAAGGTCCTGTGTCCAGGTCATAGCAGGGCCACCAACATAATGAGAAACAGGACACGTCATCCTTCTTTAGAGAAAGTGAATTATTTCCACGGTAAATACAAGGTCTGTATAATATTTTAATTTACCCATTTCACCAGCTGATAATCTCCGATTTAGAATCCAGATGGATAGGTGATGATTTCATGGGTGTTTTCTCAAGGGCATCCTTACGGCCTGCTCCTCTGCTTTTCCATATCTTTTCTCGTTTTTATCCTGATTTCTACAACAATGTGAGCTACATGTTTAACAAATATTAGTTTATTATCTTGATTCTTCTGCTTCCTGGATGTATATTGTGATCCATAATAGTGTAATCTCAGCTTACTATTTGAGGAGGAGAATGGGGAATTTGTAGGAATTCGTAGGAAAGAAGCATGTGTAAATGTTCCTTTTACTTATTACTTCTAAGATATTTGCGTAATATAGAGAGAGCATTAATTCCTCACCACAACACTCTAAGTCTATATTATTAACACCATTTTACATGTAGAAAAACAGAGACTAAAAATCAAGGTCATATAGTGCATGCAACCCATAGAGTGTTTGGCATAAAGTTATTACACTGTAATATCTAAACCTGCTACAATGGGAAGAAGGTGATATTTAATGATGTTCCTTAGCAGCACCACGAAATGATACAATTAGGGGATCAGTTTTAGGTTTGAAGTTCATCTTCCCACTCCTGTCACCAGAGCACGCGGAACTCTCATCCTGCAGGGAGCACAGCTGCCGGATCTGGCACACACAGCAGAGCATGGGGCGGTGCGCAGGGGCTGCAGCCTTACCAGCTATTCCCCAGGCTAACGAGCAGTAGCTAAGGACTGTGAGAAGGGCAATAAGGCAAGACAGAGACATCCCTCCATATTGTGAGGGACAAGAATAATGAGCTACAGAAAGAAATGGAATCGGACTCCAGCAGAACTAGATCCCTGGACACTAGTCACGTGGTGAGCAGGGTCTGGGAAATAGTATCAAAACCTCTTGCATATCCTTTACAGCTGATTGAATATGGCCAGAGTTATTCCATCAGTGTAGGCATGGTTCTCACCACAGAGGAAGAGCTGACTCTTTCTATCTTACAAATCTGGTTATCACCTTCTTAGGGCCCTAAATGAAAGTACTCCATGCAGGTGTTACCCTATACCTCTCACTGGGTACTCAAATACCAAAGATGCCTCTAGATGACCACTAAGGACAGGTCCCTGATTTGTTCACAGTGATGACTGGGTACACAAATTGCAGCTAGCTGCTGGGCAAGGTTGGATTGCTCTGCCTAACAGGGGAGGGAATTATTCTGATGCAAAGGGAAGGAAGGAGAGAGCAGCCAGCAGATGCAGTGTGGGGAAAGGAAAATGAAGCTGGTGTCCAGGGACCAGACTGCCAGGAAGTAACTTTAAAGAACAGAAATGCCCAATGCAAGATTTTTAAAGCTATTTTCTCTGTAATATCTGATGTAAACACCCTCCTCTGCTGCTTAAGGATTCTTCAGTAAAGTCTGCATTTTTCCCCAGTGCTGTTCCATTAGTGGATTCTTAGCAGAGAATCAGCCAGGTGCTGAGCTCAGCATCTGGGTCAGTGCTGAGCCAAGGCAGGTGCAGAAGCTTGGGGGATGGCACAGCTGACACAGGCCAGGCCTCCCAATGGGCACGTCCTTCATCATGCTTAGAGTTAAGATTCTCACATCTTGGAAGTGGTGGGGAGGAGAAGAAGAAGAAAGAAAAAGAGAGAATGAAAGATAGAAAGAAGGAAGGGAGGGAAGCCCAGCCCACAGGGTTGTTTTATCTCTCTTTGAACATGCAGAGTTCCAGAATTGAATCCAAGCATCAAAGCCCTGCATCTCCTACCAAAGTGTAAGTGTACAACAAAATCCCCTTTTCTAAAAGTCAGCCCACCGCATAAACTCAGTCCGTGTTGAAGTCAGAAAGCAGAGGAAATTTTAACAGCTTCCATGACACAGGGAAAACACCCAAATACCCAGAAAGGCCTCCCCAGCCTCCCACCAAACAGATCCAGACCATTAGTCTAGCCTTACTTTCCACCTCCAGGAACAGCTCTAGTCTGCAGCATTTCATGCTGTTGGTTGCCTCCATTTCCAACCATCAAAGATTTTTGCATTCTTCAAGCCCCCACTTGCATCACCCCACCCTGGTCGGGGGGGTTCCCAGTTCCCTTCACTCTCTGTAGGTCTATTGTCTAGGTCATCTTACGCCATCTATGCTTCCCCCTGCAGACCCAGCACAGCAAGGGGACCTAATTAGTTCCCAATAAATCTTGATTGCCGGAATTTAAAGATGATGTGTCTCTAACAGCATTTGCAGTGAACTTAAATAATTTGGCTTAACAAAGTGTTCCCTCTAGAGGTTTTTCCTGGAAGACAGGGAAAATCGCATTGCAAAGATCTAACACAGAATTCAGATGCAGCAAACCCAGCATGACTGTCTTATTATAAATTGCTCCTGTTACAGCTGGTGCCTGACTTAGCGGTTGCCTGCCCAACCAGATACGTGTTTCTGCTAGACCCAATTAGGAGTATGAAATGATGCCCAGCAGAGAAAAGGCCCATTGATCATGTTTCACGCACCTCAGCTCATCAGCTGTGCCCATGTGCCAGCCAGATCCAGTGTAACAATAACCAGAGCCCCGAGTTTTTTTAGGTGAATCATGGGCTTGGGTAGGCACATTACAGAGGCTCAGTGGTTGTTCTGGGAGATGTGCATGCCATTTGGGTTTATGATTCTTGGCCAAGGTCCTCATCGCACCGGCAAGAACCACAACTCCAGCAGACACCGGGGGCTGTCTGCAAGGCCCTCGGGTTCACGGATGGCAAACCTGCTCTTCCAGACTCTAGAAATGCAGCATCTGCCTCTTCTTCAATGCCTTAATTGGCACAGAGGAGATTCCATCCTCTTGAGAAGGCCACACGGAGACAGAAGAACAGTGTGGTGAACAAAGTCTCCCGACCATTGAAATGATGCCCATTTATGCATGAGCACTCACACCCAAATGGAAATAAACACAACATTACAAAGCAGTTTATGTCCTTTTCCTTATTCATTGGTGCCAACATTATTCTTCAGAGCCACATACTGCCCTCCTTTAAAAAGGTTTCAAAATGCTTCTCAGATGTTGCCTGGACGCAAACATTCCTAACTAAAGAGCAGATACCGCTGAGTAGCATTTCATGTCCCTGCTCCAAAGGCTTCTTTAAGTTCAGCATCATGTGAGCATGAGGGAGAAAAACGGTAAAGAGAGGAGGTGGGTTAGAGAGACAGACAGGCAGGCAGAGACAAAAGGAGACAGAGCCAGGCAGAAAGACAGAGAAAGAGACAGCGACAGGGAGGGAAGGAAATAGAGTTAGAGGCGTAAAGAGGGACAGAATCATGTACAGACAGAGCCTGGCAGGGCAGGCTGATAGGCAGACTGGCAGACCACCAAGGTGGGTCCAGGGCAGCCTTCATCCAAGCCAGTCCCGGGGCTGCTCTGGGCTAAGGGGCATCTCAGACCTTTTCTCCTCCCAAACGCCCCTCCCTCTGCTGCCCTGCCACACTTCCTGCACTCTGCCTGCCCCCAAAACACATCGGCCCTCTAAGACGCAGTGTACCCAAGTGGGACCCAGCCTGGGATGGCTGCAACAAGGAGATGCTTCACAGGGTGACAGAATAGAAAACAGACTCAAGGAAAGAACACAGAAATAAAGTCCCAGGAAGAAAAGGGAGCAAGAGAGCAAAGACGAGGTGGTACTGCGACAAGGTGGGCTGTCTCTGGGAAACTATTTCACATCCCAAAGTCATCCTGATGGGAATGGGGATGGGAGTGGGTCTTTGCTTGCACTCCCCAGGAGGAGGAGTGGGGGCCTTACCCTGCCCACCTTTGCAACTCTGGAGCCAGCCGCCTGGAGATCTCTGCACCCCCAGCCAAAGGGCTGACTCTTCCTCTTAATCTTTAAGTGAAAATGGCTTATATATGCTTACGTTCATAGTACTCAAGTGTCATGATACTCTGCATCTTATATGCAAATGGTTCCACAAGTAAATAAACTACTAAAAATGAAAAAAAACATATATAGAGAAAGAGAAAGCAGACATGGCAATATGTTAACAATTCTTGACTCTGTGGTGGGCATATGGAATGTCAGAGTGCTCTTCTTTCAACATTTCAAAATGTTCAAACATTTCATGTATAAAACGTTGAATTTTTTAAAAGATAAAATAAAAAACAAGAAAGGAGCAGGTCCGGCCTCTTTCCAGGTACGTGGGAAGCCCAGAGCGCTCGCTGTTTCTCCCAGGTGTTGTTAGTTTCCAATTCCTAGCATCCCTTTCACCCGCCTGGGCATCTGCAGAATGACTTCCTCTCACGTGTGTGGCCGCTCCCTTCTCTGCACCCATGTTGGCCCAGACCTGGCATACGGCCCCTCCCGCCCTGATTTCCACAACCCCACGCGGCAGCCCCTGTGCGAATCACTTGTACTAACCATCCCAGGGCAATGACTGGGGGCGGGGCTTCCATTACCGAGCATCAGTAAATGGACTTGAATATTTTGAAATCAAAACTTACAAAAGCTTAGTTTGCCATTATGGTTTTAAAATGAGCATTATACTTAAGCATCTTATCTGTGCAGTAATATTTCTAATAAAGTGAGAAAACCGAAGGGTGTCCATTGCTGTTTTCAGAAGTTCCCTTGCCAGCCCCACCAACTACCAGGAGGACCAGCTGAAGTTTTCTACCACTCATCTCTTCCCAAGACGCAGCTCCATCACGCTGCCCAGCTAGTTCCCTTTCCTCCTCCACCCCCTCTTTCCCTCTGTCCACACAAATTCTGAATTCAACTCAATTTCTTATGCAGAGCCATTCAGTTTGTTCTACATTCCGCTCTCTGCTTCCAAACCAGTGTGTCTGCAAGGTAGGAGGTGAGCTGCCCCCTATAGAGCCACATATATATTAATTCATTTGGGCAAGCAAAAAATAATTTCCCCCTGCGGGCAATTATGCTAGCAGAGAGCAGAAGCAATGATGGAGTGTTTATTTTAAACAGAGAAACAGCAGTTTTTAAAATTCTTACCACACTGAACTGCAGCTTCACCAAAGAACCCTATTTAAAATATGGCAACACTCAGTAGAAATTTCTATGGGAACTTTGTGAAGCCTGCCTCAGGAAAGCAGTCCTATTTAAAATAAGCTGTAAGAATGCTACTGTCATCTTATTTTCCTGGGTCTCTAGACCAGGAGACAGCAATTCAGAAAATGTAAAGAAGTCTACCCCAGCCCATTTTCCAACCTGGTTATCTCCCAGCCCTCCTGCTGACAACTCTATGTGGTCTCTTTGGACCCAGATCTCGACTCGCCTTTGGGTCCTCACTTTGTTCTTTCCTATGCTGGGGTCCAGGACCTGTTCTGGATCTACCCTGTTCCTGGAATCTCTGCTTTGCATGCATAGTCCCCAGTGTTTGAACTCATGTGAACAGGACTCAATGACCTCTGTCCCTCATGTCATTTTTGCCACCCTAAACTTCCACAGCCAGCGTGAAAACTTGCAGGAACAGGATCCTTTTTTGTCATTTCTTCCTCTACCACCCCAACTCCCACAAGATGTATCGTGCCAAAGAGGCTAATTCCAACCCTTCACTTTGGAGGATGCCAGTGCACTCTCTGCCTTACTTCTGGAACTTTGGACCATTCAAAAGAGTCACCAAAACATTACTGGTCTGAGACCAGCCAGAGGCCTCCTGGTTGTGGGCAAGACCGCCTTGAAGTCTTTTGTTTGCAATAAAATGGAAACTTCAGGGCAATAAGAAAAGGAAACTTGCTCAAGGGTCTCGCTCTCTCATGCCCTGTTAAATGGAATACCAGTAATATGTGATCAGCACCTGCACAGGCGGCCCTGCGTGGAGGCAGGCTCCCTCCCTCAGCTGCACAGCCGCCTGGCCCTAGAGCTGCAGGGGGCACCAGTGCGCAAAGCCACCAAAACTCTGTGAGTCACCAGAATGACTCGTACCAGGGCAAAACTGCCCTCTCTACCTTCTTATTCTTACATTTAGGACAAAAGTTACAATTATAATCCTATTTTACCAGACTTAGGGCACTCTGGGACAAATGTCATCCTGATTTTGGTAAAAACATAAGAGCAAGTAAGCATGATTTCTAAACAAATGGGCTCATCAGTTACATGTTTGCCTTCATTGTTGTTGTTTAGTCTATCTGTAGAGGGGCATTCAGACCTATTGTACCTTTCCAAAAAATTCTGCAACTGAGAGTCACAGCCTGCTATTCCTAACTGCTTTGATGGAGTCCAGGGTCTCCTGTAACGACTCCTTGCCAGCAAGTGGCACAGTTCTAAGAACATCTGCCTTCTCTGAGGAGTGTTGTCCCCATGCTCTTACAGGGGCACTGCTGTAGTCTGCCTCAGTGACTGGTCCCAGGTTGGCAACCTCTTCACCCTGAGCCAGTCAGAGTCCTTCCTTTAGAGTGGTATATTTTGAGCTCAGGAGAGACAGCCCTTTCCTTTCTGGAGACAAGATTTAGAAAATGTGAGTTCAGAGCCACCAGCTGCCCTGTGCCTACTGCACGTCCTCAGTTCACCTACAAGAGGGAAGAATGAACCTAACGCAAAAAAGAAAAGCAGCAGCAGGTGACCCCAAGGGTGCCTGAGGTCCCGGTGTCAGAAGTCTTCTAAAGAGCCCTGGGTACAGCCTTCCCAACATTGTTCCTTTAAGTTGTGTTTCTTTATTCTGATATTGGTTTTGACTTTCTGAACTACCCTGATCCCTCCAATAAATCTTCGTATGCTTAGATGGACTCAATCTGGTTTTCTGTGACCTTGAATTCAAAGAATCCTAACTAACAAATGGCCTAGGATTTATTTATCTTGACCATTGAGTTAATTGCTATGTGCCAGGAATCGTGGCAGGCCTCGAGGAAACGCAGAGAAATAGGAAGGCCTCTGTCCCTAAGGCACTCGGAATCAGGGAAGACACGATGGTAGCGTTCCTTCCTCTCAGTCCTGAGTTCCTGGACTTCCCACCCTACGTGCAACGACTCCTGCGTGGGCTACTGCACCACGCTCTGTGTGGCACGGCTAGCGACTGTCCCCCTTCTGTCCCTATGATAAATCGCATTGATAAAGCCCCTACGAAGACTTGTACGGGCATAAGTGAAATGCAATAATAACATTAGTCACAGTAACGCTGCTTTCTGATTTTCAAAATCTTTTAAGATAAATTATCTCAAATGTGAAAAATATCCAGTTTGGGGGATCTTTAGCATGGAAAGTTGAGGCTTTTCCAGGCATTACAGCCAAGTAAAAACATCCTGTAAGGCCTTCAACTTCCTTTCCTTTTCTTCCCTAATCTTAATTGGGCTTTCTAAATAGGCTTCCTTACTGGGAAGAAAATGAGCTGATCGTGGGGAGCTGGGGAGAGGAGGGGTGATGAAAGTACCTAGTTAACTTGGTTACATTTCCTGAAAATCAAATTAATTGGTTTCTGCTGAAGAGAAATCTCAGGGCCTCAGTTACCCAAGGCCGATCGTCCAATAGTGAGCTGGCAGCCACAGGTCAGGATCTGCAAAGCTGAGGCCTCATTCATCCCATCCGCAAGCTCCTTTCCACGCCAGTTGTGTGCTGGGCATCACAGTAGTGGTTGTGACTGTCCTGTCCCGACTCTCAGGAGTTGAGTGCCTAGTACAGTGGTTCTCAAATCGACCTGTGCCCTGCAATCACCTGGAGAGCTTTAAAAAATATGATGCCTGGATCCCATGCCTAGAGATTGTGATTTGTTTAGTCTGGGGTGTGATATGGGAAGCAGACATTTTGAAATGTCCCCAGGCAATTCTAATGCGCAGCTGAGATTTGAGAGCCACTGCTCTAGAGGGAGGGAAAGACGGATAAGCAGAGAACCTCGGGAAAGGGCTTAAGCATATGATGTTGTGGGACCACGTGAGGCCCTGGCTGCCCCAGAGGAGGTGCACCGCAGCAGAGACCTAGCGGGTCATGCCAACAGCCAGGTGACGATGTGGGGAAGATGGGAGAAGAAGAGTGTTCTAGGCAAAAAGAACAGTCAGTAAATGCCATTAGAAAGTGCCCTGAAGGAAGACAGAGGCTGGTGCAGTGGAGAACAGAAAATGGCCCTACAGCAAAGGAGAGACAGGAAGTGATAAAAATTGAGCTTGGAGGGGTGAGTAAAGATTGAAACACAAAAATTGAAGTTTTGGGATATAATACTGACGGCAATGGGGAAGCACTAAATGGTCTGCAGCAAGAGAATGGAAATGACCCAACGTGGGTGGACAGAGCAGTCACTCTCTTCTCTCCCTTACTCATCAGAACGACCCTCAGGGCCAAGTCCATAAATAGGACCCACATGGAAAGAGCACAGTTAATGTGCATAAGTGATTGTGTTAATGACGTCTCATTTTACTTTTTAAAATCTCATCTATACCTAGTCACGGTGTTTGATATATTTATAAGCTTCTTTTTCTCCCCAGGAGATCAAAGCAGCTGCATCATCTCATTAACCTTCACTCAGCATTCTGGGAGGAGATGCAAGGTAAATTATATTAGGGAAAATGTGAAACACTTAAAGTTTGAAAGATTTGCCAAAAACTCAGTGTGATAAGTTGAAAAAATGCCAAGTTCTGGGGTTGCTTTTTTCCCTGATTCTTAGGCTCCGATTTATCTACAAGATGACATTGTCGAGATGAACAGGTCAGCCAGGAGCGTCTCTGCAGATCAGGTCAGTGCAGAGCTTCGAGCTAACCCACACTTAGAAAAAATCAGAGGGGAACGAAACTGCTTTTTGCACAGCGAAACTCTTTCAATTTCAGTTCCAGGGGAAATAGTTAATTCATGAACTGAGCTGCGAGAGAAATAATTGCACTATATCTCAGAAGGAAACAGGATCTGGCCAACTCTCCCACTGCTAATAAAAATTTTAGGCTATTTTACATTTGCCCTCATGGGGGAGAGACTAGATATTGCTTATCTAAAGCTAAAACACTTTGAATTTGATTTGACCTGGTAGATTTTTGCTAACTCAGCAACCGCACGTTGAGCTTAGCCCATTTATTCAGTTTTGAATCAGCCAACTGTGTTTCCCAACAAACTGCCAACTCTTGTATGCCTAGATCTGATTTTCTGCTGCTCCTGCCTTAAGTTACCTCTCATTCAGCTGATCACCTGAAATATGAGGTCCGAGTTCACTTTTCAGCTCCAGTGCTGAGCTCAGCCCACTGCCTGAGTTCAGACAAAGTCAGAGTATGGATTAGACCAGTGCTTCTCAAGCTGAAATGTACCCCAAATCACCCCGGGATCTTGTTAAAATGCAGACTGGCGGGGCTGGGAAAGGCCCCAGGTTCTGCATTTCTAGCATGCTCCCAGGTGATGCCAGTGCTGCTTGTCCATGGACCACACTTTCTCTCTACCTCTCCTGAAGCTCTCAAAACTCTCTCCCACTCACCCTGCTTCGATTTCCATTATTAGAGAGACAATCACCTGAGTCTTAAAGGCCTCTGCCCTTCCGGAGTCTCCTTTAGAAAACACTCTCCCTGGAGGATTAACATTTGATGCTGTCTGGGCTAACATTACCAGGGATTAGGTGTCCGTTGGTTGACATCCAAACCGAAATGGAATAAATCAGGCCTGTGGATACGAAAGAGACAAAGGCAGCCAAGAACAAAGAAAGGGACCCACTGGCGCCATTATCCTCCCCAACGAAAGGAAAACAAACAAAAATGAAGCCACTCGGAGGAGTTTTAAACCAGAGGATGTCACCTAGAACACACTAGAGCCTGGGGCTCCATCCCACTTCTGCCTCAGTACTGGAGGCAAATTATGTAGCCTTCTGCCTCTGTTTCCTAACCTGTAAAGTGGACACGACAATATACACGCACTCCACCCTGAGTTTTTGCAAGGTTTAAAAATGAGATATTTAATCTTAGATATTGCCAAGCACCTACTATGGTAGCTCTAATCATTACTCAAAATACAGTCAGAATGTAATGAACAGCGCCTGTAAAGTTTGCAAAATTCAGATTAGCAGGAGTCTGGGGGTGAAGGGAATACCGTTTATCATACAATTCTCCAAGCCCTTCTCTGTTATTTGCCCTCTTGTGTCTTATAGTTTTCCTCTACTCCTTCTACTCCTTTTTTCCATGTTTGTTTTTAGCTTACTTTTAGGGTTTTCCCTAGAGAAATGTCCTATTCAAGAAGGAAAAAAGCACCAGAAGTTATCGTGGGTCCCCATTGAGATATTTTACTTACTCAGAAGGTACCACTGGAAATCGATTACTTCACTTGCCCATTACTAACTGAACTTGGGAAAATAACAAACTTTCTCACCATTGGTTTTCTGCTCTTTATGTGGGAATGACAGCTCTCTCATAGGGTCATTGTGAGGGTCCAGTGGAATATTGTATACTGCTCCTTAGATGTTGTAAATTGCAGTCCTCTTCTGCCACAAAATCTTCTCATCAAGGTCCCTTTGCCCAATTGCATCAAATGGGCATGTCCCTTAGGAGTAAATAGATCAAGATAACAATTATTTCTAGCCTATTTCTTTATTTTTTTTCAAATTTGTTATGTTCATTCCTATTCTCTCAACCCTTGCCCAAGCTGATGCTGCCAATTTTTCTCCAAATTGTAGCAGCCCAAAGAACTGTTATTGGAGAAGCTGAGTTGAATCTGATGTTTTAAAGCTGTTCTTTTTTAGCAATAGGTCTAAAGGAGACAATTTCAAATTTCTAAGGAGGTCAGCATTTCAGCCACTCAGCCTTGGATGGGAACTGCTCTCAAGAAATGGAGGTATATAAAAAGGAACGAAATCCTGTCATTTTCAACAACATGGATGGAACTGGAAGACATTATGTTAAGTGAAATGAGCCAGGCACAAAAAGGCACATATTGCATGTTCTCATTCATATGTGGAAGCTTAAAAAAATTAAACTGATACAGAGTAGAATGATGGTTATCAAAAGCTGGGAAGAGTAGTTGGGGGGAGGGGGTGGATAAAGTGGGGATGGTTAATGGGTACAAGAATACAGTTAGATAGAATGAATAAGATCTAGTATTCAGTAGCACAACATGGTGACTTTAGTTAACAATAATTTATTGTATATTTTAAAATAACTAAAAGAGTGGAATTAGAATGTTTCTAACACAAAGAAATGATAAATGCCTGAGGTGATGGATACCCCAATTACCCTGATTTGATCAATACACATCGTGTGCCTGTATCAAAACATCACAGGTACCCTGTACACACATACAACTATTGTGTACCCATAATAATTAAAAATTAAAAATTTATAGAAGCTTTTTTAAAAAGAGAGGACTCTGGCAGGACTACAATGAATCTTGGAGAGGAGCTCCCTTTTCCCCTTTAGAACTCAAATCGCCCCAAGCCAATAATCAAAAGCAAAATTGCCGACATATGTTTTGTTTTCCATCAAATGATATTCAATTTAGGCCATGATGATTTTTCTAAAATCCTATTTAATATAAATTTTGTTTTATATGAGCTAACAGATGGGTCCTGAAAGCACTGGGACGGAGTGGCTGGGTATACACTGTAAGTCACATCAGTTGGGTGACAGACTCCATGTTGCTGTGTGGCTTGAGGGCCTATTAAAATAGGTAAAGACAATCAAGTCAATACTTAGGTGTTTTTAAAATGAAAAAAAAGTAATAGTTTGAAAGCCTAAGTAAGGGCTGTTAATCTGGGCTTGAGAAGGGGGGGTTTAAGATGGGAAATGAAATGATGAGATACCACTTGGATGGAAAACCACCATTCAATTATCTCATCTTATCTAAGCCCCAGGTTTCCTCATCCATAAAATCAGGCTTGTTTGGGGCCAGAAATGGCAGAGATTTCACTTCATGTGCTAACTCTAACCTATGGCTGTGGCTTCTGAGGCCTGGCCTGAGAAATTCGAGGCTCTGTCAGGATTCTCCAGA
Organism: Indri indri; assembly: GCA_004363605.1. Lineage (NCBI taxonomy): Eukaryota > Metazoa > Chordata > Mammalia > Primates > Indriidae > Indri > Indri indri. Next base: position 13,449 of record RJWJ010021992.1, on the reverse strand, counting down.
GAAACAGAACCAATAGGGTGTGTGTGTGTGTGTGTGTGTGTGTGTGTGTGCGTGTGTGTGTGTGTGTGTGTGTGTATCAGATATTGATTACAGAGTCTGAGAAGTCCCACCATCTGCCATCTGCAATCTGGAGACCCAAAAAAGCCAGCACTGTGCTTTGAAGGCCGGAGGGCTGGAGAGCCAATAGTGTGGACGTCAGTCTAAGTCCGAAGGCCTGAGAACCAAGGGCAGGCAGGAGATCGATGCCCAGCTCAAGCAGTCAGGCTGAGACAGTGAATCCAACATTCCTCCACCTTTTGTTGTACTCAGGACCCCAACAGATTGGATGATGTCCACCCCCACTGGGGAGGGCCACCTGCTTTACTCAGTGCACAATTCACATGCTAATCTCTTCCAGAAACACCCTCCCTGACACACTCAGAAATAATGTTCAGTCAGATATCTGGGCATCCTGTGACCCAGTCAAGTTGACACATAAAATTAACCATCCTAGCCTCTATCAGGACTGGTATCACAATAGATAATTAATGTCGGTGTGAGTCTAGGGTAGAGTCGGCTAGAGTAGCACCAAACACTCGCAACCCTTGTGACTGAAATGGTCTCTGAAGATTTTTGCGTTCTTAATAGTTATTGAGTCTAATTTACCCATCACAAGATTAGGGCAGATGTGGAGTGGGACAAGTAGCAGATTAGATTGGGATGCCCAGGAGACAGAAGAGTCACCTGGAGATGGGCGAGAGTGTAGCTTTGTGGAACGGACACCTCGAAAGCTGGCTCTGCCCTGACACTGAGCGCCCTGCACAAATTCAAGCCCAGTCAATACATGTGATACCAAGACCAAAAAATGTTTTTTGAAAAACAACAAAGGTTTAGGTCCTCACTATTCTCTGATTCTCTCAGCAACTGTAATGGGTTGAGTGGTGACCCCCAAAATGCTATGTTCAATTCCTAACCCCTAGAAGCTGTGAGTATGACCTTATTTTAAAAAAGGATGTTTGCAGAAGTAGTGAAGAGGTCAGATCATTCTGGGTTATCCAGGTGGGCAATGAATCCAATGGCAAGTGCCCTTATAAGACACAGAAGAAGGGAGGACACATGAGGAGGAGGAGGAGGAACTGAGACCACTGAGGCAGACTGGAATGCAGCCACGGAATGAGATGAAGCAGGGACCCCCTTTTAGGGGCCTGCCAGGCCCCCCAAGCATGGAAATAAAAGCACTTAGCTAGCCTTAAAAAATTAATGAACAACCTGATAAATAAGAAGATGGTAATAGCAGTCTCCCAAGTAAGGCAAGGTGTTTTGGTTCCCTATAAAAACTAAGAGATAATATCTTAACATATGTTCTTGAGTTGTTTTTCAGAAACTCCTACCAGATGGAAAATGCCAGCTGCTATCACACAGAACTCAGATAAGAGGGAACTAAGGACGGAGCTCTGACCGTCATACTTTCTTTCTCACCCATGGGCCAAACCTTAACATTCTTCCTGCTGACCCCAAGTTTTTAGCCTCAACCAATTAAAGAATCTCTGGATCCACCGATGACTCAGAAGCCTCCATTTGAAGATATCCTGACATTTTGAGCCAAACCAATGTATAATCTTCATGCATTGATTTATGATTTTTGCCTGCAACTTATGCTTTCCCTGGAATCTACTATTGCCTTTGAAAACCTTTGTAAGCCATCAGGGAGTTCTGGATTAAGCGTTAGCTACCCATTCTCCTCACTCAGTGCCATGCAATAAATGCCTTTTTGTCCCACTGCAAATCTCAGCAATGAGTGTCTGGCTTTACCGTACCAGACGAAAAGACCCCAGTTCAGTTTGGTAACAGGAAGTCAAAAAGCACAGTCACCAGAAGCTGGAAGAGGCAAACAAAGATTCTCCCCTGGGGCATTAGGAGGGAGCGTAACCCTGCCAACAACCTTGACTTTGAACTTCTGGCCTCCAGAACTGGGAGAGAGTAAACTTCTATTGTTTTAAACCACCAAGTTTGAGATAATTTTTATGGCAGCTGCAGGAAACTATAAATAATACAGAAACCTACACAGTAACAGCGGCCTCTCCAGCTGGGCCACAGGAGGAGTCAGGGTTTGTGCAGAGGACATGAGCCCAATCCCACCATCCTTCCCTCCTCCCCTGCCGTGCAGACTCCGTCCTTTGCACAGGATCACTTCTGCAGCCCCAAGCAGTCGGCCCCTGCCAGGCTTCCTCTGGGCCTCACCACTCAAACGTGCCCTTTCAGCTCTCAGATGGCCTCGCCCAGGCTGCCCCTCTGCCCTGCTTTGACCTTGGCTAAGTCCTGCGATCTAACTCAGCTACCAGCCTAGTCTTTTACCATAATTGTATTTGCACAGGGCGCTCATGGCCATGTTGGAGAACATACTGCCCAGCTAGATTCCCTCCCCGTTATGACGCAAATGACAACCTACAAGTGCACATACAATGCTGCCGGCATTCGGCAGCTGGGGAGTGGAGCAGGAGAGGAACACCTCAGTGGACGAGCACCCTGTCGTAGTGGCTGGTAAGGCCCCTCTCCTCACCATACCGCAGGGCGAATATGGTTAACAACCATTTACTGTGTATGTTCAAAAAGCTAGAAGAGAGGATTTTGAATGTCTTTAACACAAAGAAAGGGTAAATATTGGAGGTGATGGATAGCCTAATTATCCTGACTGGATCATTACCCATTGTGTACATGTACTGAAGTATCACTCTGTACCCCACAAAGATGTACGATTATTAGTTGTTAACAAAAAAAGAAAAGAAAAAGAAAATTTCCTCTTCAATTTGCAATAAATAATGGCCAAAGGGGTCATTTCTGAAATTTCATCTTCCGGCCTCAGGATTTCAAGCTTCAGGAATAGCCATTCATAGTAAGAAGTGGTCCAAACCCCTCATTTCTTTGGATGCTTCTGCCCTGCCCTATATTTTTCTAATGATGTGTATCACTCACGCATGCCAAAGAAATCTGAATTTCGCCATGTAGCAAACCACACACCCCCCACCTTGAAACTTGCACGCTCCACTTCCACTTCTAATTTTATTCCGCAGCCATTTATTTACACTGAGACCTCACTTGGAAAAACAGAGCAAGCTGTCTCGTGAGCTACGCCTTCCCCCACTGTCACAGAACACAGCAAGGGACTGAGATGTCATCTGGCTCAGATCTCTTGTGTGATGATGAGAAATGTGAGAAAAAAACAAGCCATGGATTCTATATGCTGCATATTACTACATAATGCTCCATATGATTGTGGTCTATTCTTGACCATCCGTGCGAAGCAGACCGCTTACTTAACATCCAGGAGACACCGGTTTCTCATTATAAGAAAGGAATAATCATGGCCTCCTTGCATGATCACAGTGAGAATCGACGTACCTTGTCCTTGCACATATAGAGTCCTCGGTGGCTATGAGCTACCGTGATTCCCACTGCTGTTCTGATTGCTGCTATAACCATGCTCACCTATGGATATGCAATGTTTTTTTTCCCTCCATCCCTACCTCCCCTCCACCATTCCCACTTGCCTCCAAGTTTGCTCCTATAAGGACCAAGGAAGGATGAAGATGGGAGAAGAAATGTGAGCAAAAACTCGGTTCCTGCTGGATCAGAGAAAGGGTCTGAGCCGTTCAAGGACTAAACGCTACATTTGTCTATCAAGCACTTGGCTTCACTCTGTTCCATATTCTGTACACAGAGTCATTATTAGACACTTCTGCTCCAGAAATCTCAGCAGCCTAACTGGCACTTGATTTTCGTCTCCAAAACCACCAGCCTGCGTAAGAAATATGCATCACCCCAAGAAACCATCTTGCTCTGTGAATTATCAGACATGTATCTCTGAAATGACCCAGCACAGACAGCCCATGCCGCCCTGGTCCCTCCCCTGTAACTGCGTCAGCGCTGCCAGTTTGCTTTTGCCAAGCTCAGAGGAAAGGTTTCTGTTTCTGCCCCCACCAGCCCCATCCTCCCTGGGGTGCCAGCTTTGTGCGGCACATGAAACCATGGCGCTTCCCACTGTCCCCATTTGATCCCAGCTCTGCCCACTTAATTCAGTGCCCGGCTCCTCCCCTCAGCCTGCCACCACCACCCTTACCTCTCCACGTGATTGTGCCCCCTCTGTGCCCACGTAGACCTGGCTCACAGCAAAAAAGCACATTGTCAACATTGTCTCTGACCTCCTGAGACAAACTTCAACCCTCCCGATTGCTCCACCAGTCTCCCCCCACACTATTATACGTGGCAGCCGGACCTCAGGACGTGTGCCTGGTCGTCCTGGCAAAGCTCCGAGTTCCTCCTGCAGTTTCGTCACTCCATTCAAAGCCTTCACTCTCCACCTTGAGGTCAGCCAGTTTCTTAGAGATGCATCTGATGAACTCATCACATACCCATGTAAATGACTGATGAGAAGGCCAGGTTCCCCCGTCGGGACTGGTACAGCAGGGGTGGGCATTCCCTCCAACAAAGGGGCATTCCTCAGGGTCCTCTGGGGGCCAAAACATCAGGACTGCAACCTTTGTACCCTCCTCAAACACGAGTTATTTCAACTCAGGTCAGCCACTCAGTGCATTCATTGGCTAGAGCCACTGTAACAAAGTATCACAGACCACCTGGTTTAAACAACAGAAATGTATTGTCTCACATGTCTTAGAAGCTAGAAGTCTGAAATCAAGGTGTCAGCAGGGTTGATTCCTTCTGAGGGCTGCGGGGGTGGGGTGCAATCTGTTTCGGACATCTCTTTTAGCTTCAGGGGTTCCTTGACTTGTAGACGCCATTCTCCCTGTTGTCTCCCTCTGTGCATGTCTGTGACTGTCCAAATCTCATCTTTGTGTAAGGACATCAGTCATGTTGGACTGGGCCCACTGTAATGGCCTCGTCCTACCTTGATCATCTGCAAATACATTATTTCCAATAAGGTCTCATTCACAGGGATCCATGTGAGGACTGCAGCATATTTTGGGGCAGAGGACATGATTCAAGCCCTAACACTTAGGTATAGAAAATTCTTATCTGTGTCAAGGATGCATTCTGGATGACCTGACATAATTCAAAACTTTCATAACACAAAATTAATTTTTCTAAAGGAAAAATAATAGTTCAGGAAAGTGGAAGGGACTATTATCTAAAAATGTATTTACCTACAAATATTAATATTTCTTTTTTTTCTTTTCTCAATATTTTCTCCAAAATTTCCCTTTGGGGACTCAAATTTACTGCCCGGCCTATTTCCATGTTATTTGGCTTGTGCATTATATATAACCCCCATTGCAAAGACACTGATTTTCAGACCTGACTTTTCAGCACAAACACAGGCAATATGGCTTAATGACATCTTAGATAATATTATGAAATATAAAGAGTTTTAAATTTTTAAGTAGCAATGAATATTAAAATAACAGCACAAAAGTGACCAAAATCCCTTGCAGAAATTCTGGTGCATGTACACATGCGGGTCACCCAAAGCCACCAACAATGGACGTGGCGTAGTTCCATGAACCAGCCAGAGTGGCACTGCCATCTGGCAATGGCATAGACAAAGCATACAATTCATACGGGCCCCTGCTTTGAAATTCTGTAATTTTTTATATTTTTCTAATTTGGAGAATAATTGGGTTTTTTCAAATTTGAGTAGCTGATTGAGACTTCATTAATATTTTCAGGAAACAATATTTCTAATTCACATAGTTCAAGATTGCAGTAAGTGCCACTGCAGTGTGTAACGAGTGCTTTTTTTCAGTAGGAAGAATCACAGAACAAAACTACGCAAAGGAAACAAGGTTGAGATGGTACTACAGGTGTAGTTACAGAGGCCAGCCTTGTGCAGATTAGGATATAAATGGATTTTAGACATTTCTGTGATCTTCTCTGCTTAGCTCTGAAGTCTACTGACAAAAGAAATATTACCTTTATTATGTGTTCTTTTGTCCTCCCCTGCCCCAGCCACCAAAATAGGCCTGTCATCTCTTGGTATAACTGCTAAGCTTCTAAAGCAAAATGACCTAAAGGCAACATTAAACAGCAAATACTCAGGAGTACAGTGTCCTGGTTGACCATGAAAAGAGAGTCCTGAGACTTGGCTTTGAGTCTTGACTCTGCCACCAACTAGTTATACTTTCTAGAACAATTTGTTTAACTTCTCTGGTCTTCTGCCTCCCCATAGTAAATGGTTTTATATATTTTTGCTAAATTGATGGAATGTTAAAGGCGACGCACCAAATGTTCAACTCTTCTCTTATAGAGAGAAGTGTGGGTTTTGTGATGAGGGTCTCAGGTCACACTCCTTCTCCTCTCCTCCCCACTAAATCCACAGTTTTCCCAAGTTCCCCAAGCAGTGCTGAGGCCTCGGGTGCCGAGTCGAGCAATTGGGTGGCTCCCACCGACTTTGCCAACTGTCTCGTCCTGAATGGCCTCACTCACCTCGCCTACCCCCAGCTTTAGGCTGTAGCTTCTCCCCATCCCAGGAGGGAAGAAAAGACTGTCTTGGTAGAGTTGTACTGACCCTGACCTTGACTGCCCAGTAGGTTATCGACAGGCGTATTTTTGGGCTCCTGGATAGAAGGGTCCTATGTAGATGTAACGCCTGTATTTTATGAACTAAAGCACATGGTTTGATTCAAGAGAGATTTGTGAATTTTGAAAGTGAAATAATCTGAAAAATATAAAAATCAAATCTTATTTAGTTAAGCCTCTAATTAATTGCCCTAATCAAAAAGGAGTGAGATTACATGAGATTCATCTATCTAAGAAAAATCCATAATGGGCCACATGGTCACACACTTCCCCATTTTAGTGAGTGACAGGAATACCCTCTCCCTTCACACAGACCATCTCTACTGCTATTTTCATAGCCGGCACCCATTTCTTCTTTCCAAAACCCTTTCCTCTCTACATAAAGTAAGAAAAATTTATTTTCAGCCTCATGGAAAAATAAACAAAAAGAATGCATCTTGCCCTGGTCTTTGGAACGTCAGTGTAAGAACACGTTTCACTCTTAGAGCAAAAATTTGTTATTTTCACCCCATCTACAGGGATTATGCTTGACAAAAAGGTCTGGAATTTTACCTTTTGGTTCCGTGCTCAACATCTGGATGGGTTTGTTTTTGTTTGATAGTTTCTCATCTGGCGAGGGTGAGAGTGGAGAGAGAAAGGCATGAAACAGTCGACTCTGCCTGCCCCAGCAGCGCTGGCGGCAACTGGTGTCAATAAAAGATAGTGGAAAATGAGCTGGGATTTCAACATCTGTGAACCAGGTCTCCCTTAGATCTGATCTGAGAGTTGAAGACAGGAAGTTGAAGTCAGAAAAACAGGGCCTTGCCTTTGCAAGGTACAGTGGGGGCGAATAACTTCTTGAAGAAATAAAAAGGTCTCCTGAGCGTAAGCATCATCTTCCCATTTTCTTTTGGAAACACTGCCCAGAAGAGAATTGATGAAGAGGTCAGACAGGATGCACAGTTATTTCACAGCCATTTGGCGATTTTTTTTCTGTTCTCAACCAAAAGGTCATTAGAATTGCAAACAGTTGATGTTGCATGCCAACTTGTGTGCAGGAGAAACAAATTATCACAAATGAAACCTTCTTGCCTCAGATAGGTTTACTTGTCTGCCGCTTTCAGAAAAAAGAAAGAAGCAGATGTTCCTCATGCTTTGACTTTAATGGGCCTCCAACCAACCCCTCCGGCAACAGACCTCCCGATCTTAAGCCAAATGGGCACCTTTGAACCAAAATGCTGCCTCTCTCTGGGATCTATTTCCCCAATGCCCAGACTCTTGAACCCCATCAATGCTTAAGAGGAACCAGGTCTCTTCTAAGTCGTTTTCTTTATTTAACATTAAAACATGATGGTTTTTGAAAATAATCAAGAGCTGCAGCACTAACTCTCAAGGTGCTCTTGGCTGACAGAATGCAGTGCTAGACTCTGACCTGCTGGCTTGAGTGACTGGCTATTTACAGTCATTAGAAGACTCCCAAGAATTGAAGGTCTTGCTGTGGATTTCTTGATTTTTTTTTTAATACTTCAAAATAGTGTTTTCTAAAAGAAGCATGATTTATAAAGCATTTATCTATCATATGCTTCTTAATTTGTACATTTAAACTTCTGTGTCGTTTATCAATATAGTAGAGGCATTAATAATTAATAAGTAATGATTAATAAGTAATAATGAGGGATCATAAAGGTTCTGTAATCATTTAGAGAGGCAGCAAAACCCAGCAGTGAAGGCACAGACTCTGGAGCCAGCCTGTATTTGATCCCTGGCCGTGTGATCTTGGACAAGTGACTTAACCTCTCTGAGCCTCAGTTTCCTCATCTGAGGAAATGGGCATGATCATCATTTATAAATGATGTCCTTTAAATGATTTATAAATAATGCCCTTTAAAAAAACACTTTTAGTTCACATGACTGTAAGAACAAAACTAGAACAGTGCTATATAAATGATGGCTAATAGTATTTATAATTTTTCTGAGGCATAAATTTGAATCATATGTGCTGTGAGATTGGCAAGCAATAGTCTATCACCTGACTTGAGAGACTAACTACTGCAGATCAGGGAGGGAAGAATGAATAAATTAATAATGGTCCTGGGCCAGTTGGTGATCCCTATGAGAAAAGAATGAAAATAGATCTCTACCTCAAAACATACACAAAAATCAATTACAGACTGAAATAAATTAAGGACTTAAATACAAAAAAAAAAAAAACTTTAACTCTTTTGAAAAAAATATTATAATACAAAAATACCTCTTATGGTCTCAGAATAGGAAAGAATTTCTTTAAAAAGACAAAAATAGGCAAAACAATCTTTAAAAAGCTTTAATAAGTTCAAATACACTAAAATTAAGACCTTCTGCTCAAGACATCATAAAAAATTGAAATGACAGATGCAACCTGGAGAATATATTTGTAACACATTTAACTGTCAAAAGATTAATATCCAGAATAGAAAGATGCTGATGAATTAATAAGATAAATATATGACGATATGCTGAATGTCATTAGTAGAAAAGGCAATGTAAGTTTAAATCACAGTGAGATACCATTTCCCAACGAAGTTGATGAATACCAAGCATAGCAGGAAGATGGAAGCAATGGCCAGGCACTCAGATGCACTGCAGCACGTAGGTACCAACACTCTGGAAAATAATTAGCTACTGCCGAGTCAAGTTGAAATGCATGACCCCGCAATCCAAAAAGTCCGCTCCTAAGAGTGGGTCTCAAACTTTGCTGTATATCACAATCATCTGGGAAGCTTTTAGACATCCTGATATCCAGGCTGCACCAGGTAATTCAAGAAGAATCTCTGGGGGTAAGACCCAGACATCAGTATTATTTAAAACATCCAGAAGATTCCATCGTGCAGCCAAGCTTTGGAATGAGTAGCACACCCTGGCTGTGGCCTGTGGCTGCTTCTCAGTGGACACTGAAGTGGACGAGGCCCAATTTTAATGGGACACCTAGCAGGCCAGGAGCACACTGGATGAGATCCCATTTATAACACACTGTGTGCAGGAAAGACGTCTGCCTCTTTTGCCTCATCAAAAAGGAAATCCTCCAGCAGCCCCTTGGCCCAAGCACAGACATGATCTTTCCAAACACCAGTTGGGTCAGTCTGCTCAAAGTGTATACGCTGAGAAGAAGCTTATCTGAGCTGTAGGACTGAAGGCTAGGGGGCATTGGGAGGGACTCCTGGGAGAAAAAGCTTTAGTCAGAGGTCTAAACTGGATGCTTCCAGCACTTTGTAGCTGACATTCCTCTTTATAACATCCATTTAGCTGCAGGGTCACTAGTCTATCCCTGCAAGCCAACTCAGCAAATGAAAGCTTCTTCGTTATTTTGCGATAGCTGACAAAAAATTTTGATTTAATTTGAAATCAAGTTGCATTATCAAGGTATTTTCAACCTAACGTTTGTCAATGAGAGAAAAGGAAGAGCTGTTTGATTCTTTAAATATGGTTTTTGAATTGTTATTAAACAGTTTTAAAATTTTTATTACCTACCTTAAGAGCAATGGTTTTCATCAGTGGTGACTATCAAGAATTTAAAGAGATCATCATTTAAAATCTTGACCAGAAATTGCATGTAATCATTTCATGCATAAAATCTGATTTTTTAAAGTAAGGAGGAAAGCTCAAGCTTCTCTTTTTAAAAATATGAAAAGATTCCATGTGGAAATTTTATACAAATTCTTTTTCTTAGTATAATTACGTAATGTAAACAGTTATTCTTTTTTCACCAAGACCCACAGACGTACCTTCAAATCCCCTCCAGTTTTCCCCTAGTGCTGAACAAATGCTATTGTGTTCTATGTTGTCATGACAGGTCAGGAAGTGTGGCCTTAAAGAGAAACTTTTCATAAAACGTGCAAGAATGTTTACAGTAGCACTGTCCATAATAGCAAAACACACAAGAAAACACCCAAAAGTTCATCAGAATAGAATGCATAAACGGTGGTGTGCTCATTCAATGCAATAAAATGCAGCAGGGGATATCAGTGAACTACAAGGACGTGTTAACATGCAAGAATCTCAAAAGCTCATATTAAGCAAAGAGAAAAGGCAAGTCCCCAAAGAAAACACACAACGTTCAAAAATAGGCAAAACCAAGTAATAAATTTAAAATCGAAGGGAATGGGTAGTATTTTTCTGGGAAAATAAAGCCATTCAATCATTCATTCCAGCACACTCAGACCTCAGAAACTTGGCATTTGCTGTTTTTTTCTGCCTGGGGTACCCTTTCCCCAGAGAATTATTTGGTTTTTCTTTCTCTGCAATTAGGTCCCTGTTGAAACTGTACCTTATCTGTGAGGTCTTTCCAGATCAACTGACGTGAAATCATACACGAGAACACACAGCATACACACACACCACACACACAAACACATCCACAAATACATGTCATGGACATTATCCTCCACTCTCCTTATTTAAGTTTTCTTTATAGAATTTAATTCCTGACATACAGTATTTATTTGTTTACCTTGTGTCCCTCCCACCCAGGGCAGTGACCTGTTTCATCCACTGTTCTCTCTCCAGCACCTAGAACAGTGGCTTGTGCATACTAGAAGTTCATTAAAAATTATAGGCTCCAAATGGACATTTATCGAGTGCTTACTTTTTCCCAGTCCTCCAAATTCTAGTGCAGCATATACAAAATCTAGAGTTATCAACTAGGATGGGTAAAAAGGAAACTTCGTTTTGCTATCAATGCATTTTACTTTGTTCTCAAACCCTAATTTTCTGGTTGACAAAATCTAGATCTTTCCATTTTTAAGGTAAATCTTTCCCTTCTGGATTTTGCCTCAGGCTCTTTTTTGGGCAAATAGTCAATATAACAAATTTCCCCGCTGGTCACCAGGCCTTTTTTCGTCCTCTCTCTTTGGAAGGGAGCTTAGTTCCTGGCGTGTGGGGGCTTGCACTGCAGCGTGAGGGGCCCTCATCTCCTCCTCCACCCAGCTTCACCTCGCATGTGTCCTGTCCGACCAGACCTTTGTTCACCAGCATCTGTCCCCATTGCAGCCACTGCGGAAATATTCTAGTTCTACCTCTACTCTCTGCTCACTGCAACTACCTACATCACGGATTATTTCTGTTCTTACTGCAAAGCAGGTCCACCACCTGTGAGTCCCTCTTAGGGGCTTAGGTAACTTTCAAATAATTGCCTGTATCACCCTAGAGCAGCAAGAGATCCGGTAAGGGGGTGCAAAGGTTTTCACTCAACACTGCATTCCCACCCCACCTCTCGCCTTCACATGTCTTTGGTCTATGGATCTGCTGCCTCTTCAGGATATACCAGAAGGAAGATGCTCTGTGGTGTCCCCAAACTCATCCGGAGTTTCCATCCCAAGACCCAGGGCTTAGCCTAGGAGTAAAGAGGACCTGTTCCCTTCTCAAGTAACCACTGGGGTCTAAGATTTTGAGTCCTTTTTGGGTATTCTTCTTCTACCAGCAAATCAAATTTGATCTTATATCTCACTAGGGGCAAATCATACTCTTCCATCATCCTGACTCCTTCGTCATTCTCTATAAACTCAAAAAACTTTTTCTCTCTCAAAAATCTTGGCTCTGGCTCTATTACCAAGGTTTTCATAACAGTTGACTCTGTGCGGACACTGGACTGATTCTGAGCCTACCATCTCCCAGAGCAAGGGGTGACCCAGTGGGAGGAGGGCTGGGACAACAAACCGGGAAACATCTGTTGTTTTCTTGGAATCTTATCTCACCCCAGCAGAACCCATGGCACCACAAGAGCATAGGAAATGGCTTTATAAGTTTAGGTAATGCTTTATTTATCTAATCCTTTGGGAAATCTGCATGAGCATTTTCTTCTCTGTAACAGATGTTCACTACCTGCAACTCCCACTCTGTTTTTAATTTAACAATGCTTGACGGAAATATTTTTGCCATGTATTATGCACTTTCCTAACTTGCTCAATGTATCATCCAGAAGACAATGATTGTATTTGCAAAAGAAGGTCACCTTATTAAGAATATCAATTATTATCCCAGGCTACCCAATAGCTCTGGGAGCTTTCAAGGGTGAGGGAAATGGGCTGGAGGCCTTGACTTTAGCTCATCCTGGCTGATCTGCTCTTCTCCCATCTTCTCCCTTACATCGGCTTCTCTCACAGCTGCTGGTTCGTCGGTTAGCAGTAGTGCCTGACACACCTTCTGACCATAACAAGTCGTCCATGCTTCCCCAGGTGTGGACCTTGGACTAGCAGCATCAGCACCTCCCAGGAACTTTCAGAAATGCACAATCCTGGACCCCACCAATTTATCAAGATCCCAAGGTGATTCATGGGCACATTAAAGTCAGAAAAGCACCAGTCTAAATTCAGTGCTTCCCAAACCTGACTGAGCCCCAGCCTCACTCCCAAGAGATCTTGATTCAGTCAAGACTGAGGCCTGAGCTTCTTCCATGTAATTCTGATTTCAATGGCCTGTGGACCCACACACGGGTCAACATTCTTTGGCACAGAATAATTCCCAGTATAAGGCAAGCTAGGACACTTGTCACTCACTCTGTGACTCTGGAGTGACATTGGGGCAGTAACTCAGGGAGGCAGCTGATAGGAAAAAAGTACATGGTGCAGTAAACAGCTGGGGAAACTTTTATGTCCATAAACCACATCGGCCCTATTGCTACAGCGGATCATCGCAATTACAGCTACAACAACACATACACACTTTGTCCAACACAACCCCCAGGTTGTACTTTTGAGACTTATTTTTATCCACAAAACATCCCTTGGTATCTATTCTGGATTAGTTTCAATTAATTACAATTAATTCAATAAATTACAATTTTCCCTGGTTAGTAAAATGAGCATGGACCAGAAGGGAGGGACAGACACAATGAGATCAGCTTTGGGCTCCACTGACCCTAGTCTAGACTGTATCACGTGTTCTAGAGCTGGATTCCCTGGATTCAAGTCCTGACTTTGCCTGTGT
>RJWJ010021991.1:0-27300 GCA_004363605.1 Indri indri | reverse complement strand
TGTGATCCATTTTAAGTTAATTTTTGGAGGTGGTAAATAATTTTTTTTTCATGTGGATATCTAGTTTTTCTAGCACAATTTGTTGAAAAGAATATTTTTTCTACATTGAATTGTCTTTGTATTTCTGTTGAAAACCAATTGACTTTAGATGTGTGGGTCTATTTCTGGGCTATTTTATTCCATTAATCTATATATAGTATTTATCATTATTCCAATCATATGGACTTAGTTACTATAGCTTTATAGTAAATCCTAAAATCAGGTATTGTAAATCTTCAAACTTTGCTTTTTAAAAATTGTTTAGATTATTCTAGAACTTTTGTATTTATATATTTACATACGAATTTTATAATTAGCTTGTTGATTTCTATAAAAAAATCCTGCTAGTTTAATTATGATGGTATTAAAACTATAGATCTAATTTGGAGCTGGTGAAATTTCAGCTTTGTTTAAATTTACATTTCCTTGAGGACTTGATGTTGGACATCTTTTAATGTGCTTGTTGTACATTTATATTTCTTTCTGAAGTGTTTACTCAAATTTTTCCCATTTTAAAAATTTGTTGTTTTTCTTTTATTATAATATTGCAAATATTTTTGTTTATTCTGGATAGAAGTCTTTTGAAAGGTGTGCATTTTGAATATATTTCCTAACATGTGACATGCCCACAAATTTCTTTAATAGTATCCTTTATGGAGCTAAATTTTTAATTTTGATAAAATCCCAACAACAAAGTGTTTTTAAATGGTTCATGTTTTTTATTTTATGTCTACAAAATCTCAGGGTTATGAAATTTCTCCTATGTATTCTTCAAAAGGATGGCTTGTTTACCATTTACATTTAAGACTATTACTATTTTGGATTGATTTTTATGTATGAAATGAGGTAAGAGGCAGTGATTCCTTTTTCCATGTGGAATATGAATATCCAGTTGTTCTATCCTCATTTGTTTAAAGGATCATACTTTCCTGAATAAATTATCTTGGTAAAAATATCATATATATATGTATATACACACACACACAAAAAATATACGTATACACAAATATATATACAAATATATATACACAAATATGTACATTGCATACATACAAACATATACATATACATACACACAGATATATTTATTTATATCTATTTCAGTACTATATATTTAGATTTAAAGTTGGATTAACATTTAAAAATGTAATCGAAACAATTTACCATGTTAACAGTAAAAGAGAAGAAAACATGATCACCTCAATAGTTGCAGAGTATCATTCATCAAAATTCAATATCATTTGTGATATAACTCTCAAAAATTAGGAACAGATAAATCTGATATAGCATGTCTATAAAAATGCACAAGTAACATAATACTTAATGATGAATGACTGAATGATTTTTGTTAATATTAGGAAAAAAACCAAAGATGTTCACTTTTACAACTTCCATTCATCATTATATTATAAGCTCCAGCCTGTGTAGTAAGGTAAGAACAAAAAATAAAAGGCACTCAGAATGGAAAAGTAAAACACTCTTTCTTTCCATTCGACGTGATCATATATATATATACAATCAAATGGAATCTACAAAAATTCTATTAGAACTAAGTTTAGTAAGTTCTCAAGATACAAAACATATGTACCAAAATCAATAGTATTTCTATACACAAGCAACAAATAATCTGAAATGAAAAAGTATGTATATAGCAGAAAAAAAAGAAATAGAGACATATTTGTAAATAAGAAAGATCTATAAACACAAAACTATAAAATACTTTTGAAAAATGTTAAAGAAATAAATAAATGGACAGATCTATTGTATTCATTGATCAGAACCCTGAATACTATTAAGATATTAATTCTTCCCAAATTTATCTGTAAATTCAATGAAATTTGACCAAAATCTTAGCAGGCGTTTTGGATGGAAATTTACAAACTGATTCTAAAATTCATATTTAAATGCACAAGACCTACAATAACCAAAACAACATTGGAAAAAAAAGAAAACAAAACTGGAGGAGTAGCACTACATGATTTCATGACTTACTATAAAGCAACAATAATCAATAAAGTCTAGTGGTGTTGTCAAGAAAGACAAATAGATAAATGGAAAAAAAGGGAAAGTCTTGAGATATAGCCACATACATATGGTCATCAATTTTGACAAAAGTTCAAAGGCCATTCATTGGAGAAAAATATTCTTCTCAACAAATGGAGCCAGAAGAATTGGACATCTATATGCAAAAAACTAACCTTAATATACAAGTCATACAATAACCCCCCCCCCAAAATCCTCAGAATTGGTTATAGACCTAAATATAAATCTCAAAATTATACTACTTATAGGAAAAACATAGAAAAGAATTTTGTAATCTTGGGTTAAGATTTCTTAGTCACTTCCCAAACATATTAATGACACTCTAAAGTAAATTGATAGATTTGACTGTATCAAAACTGAAAGTTTTGGGCTGGGCACAGTGGTATTCACCTGTAATCCTAGTACTTCGGGAGGCCATGGCGAGAGGATAGCTTGAGACCAGGAGTTTGAGACCAGCCTTGGCAATAGTGAGACCCCGTTTCTACAAAAAATAGAAAAATTAGCCCAGTGTGGTGTGCTCCTGTAGTCCCAGCTACGAGGGAGGCTGAGGCAGGAAAATAGCTTGAGCCGAGGAGTTTGAGGTGGCAGTGAGCTATGTCGACACACCACTGCACTCTAGCCTGAGCGACACGGCAAGACCCAGTCTCAAAAAGTAAACAACCCCCTGGCAAAAACCCCAAAAAAACTAAAACTAAAAGTTTTGCTTTTCAGAAGGACAATGTTAAGAGAATGGAAAGATAAGAATGAAAAGACGTTTACATACTGTGAAAAAGTATTTGGAAACAATCTATTTGAAAAAGACTTGTATGCAAACTATATAAATAACTCTCAAAGCTTAATAATAACAAAAGAGCCAATCGAGTTAAAATGGGCAAAGATTTGAATGGACATTTCATCAAGAAAGAGATAGGAATGGCAAATAATGAATATAAAAAGATTTTCAATGTCACTAGTTATTAGGGAAATGCAAATTAAAACCACAATGAAATATCACTATCTCTATTAAAATGGGTAAAATTAAAAAACAAAAAAAATCTCTGATGATATAAAGTGTTGACAAAGCTGTGAAACAACTGGAACTCTTATACATCACTGCTGAGAATGTAAAAAGTACAGTCACTTTGGAGTTTGGTTTTATAAAGTTGAACATACATTATAACATTCGATCCACCCATTCTACTTCTATGTATTTCCCCGAAAGGAATGATAGCATATGTCCATGTAAAGACACATGCATAAATATTCATAGCAGCTTTATTTGTAATAGCTAAAACTAAAAGCAACCCAATCATCCATCAACAAATGGATGGATTATCAAATTGTGGTATATCAATTTAATGGAATACTCCTCAGGCATAAAAAAGGAATGAACTATTGATACACAATACAACCAAGATGAACTTGGTATTATTACGCGACATGAAAGAAGCTAAACTGAAAAGAATGCATTCTGTAACAACTCATGTATATAAAATTCTTTTAAGTGCAAACTAATTAATATTGGCAGAATGAAGATCAGTTGCTTGTGGACCAATGAGGGGTCAATAAAGAAGGTCCAGAGGAAGAGATTACAAGGGGCATTAGAAATGTCTGGGGATGATGGATATGTTAATTATCTTAATTGCAGTGATGGTTTTATGAATATACATATATTAAAACTTATCAAAATGTTTACCTTGAATAAGTACATTTTATGTCAATTATATGTCAATAAAACTGTTAAAATAAAAATTAAGTGCCTGAGATTATATCAAATAACAGTACTTTTCTCCATATGTCTTATTTTGAACATTATCATTGCAGCTATAAATTATATTTTAAAATACTAGCTATGAAGAGTAAAATCTGTAAGGTAATGTATCACGTGTATTTAAAAAAAAGGGGTATAGAGAGAATAACCCCTACCCTTAAGAAATTTACACAAGGACATTCAATTTACATTTAAGATTTTAAAATGCATTTCTAGAAATCAACAACTCTTTAATCATAGAGAAATAATTTAATGTGGAACAAATTCCCTACCTGAACGATGCAGGCTTTAATGGTAATCAGCTGAGTTCAGGGTTTTCTGAGGAGGCTTTCAAGAGTGAATTTCCCTCTTGCCGCAGACTTCTTTTACCTCCGGATTCTCAAGTTTCAAGTAAGAATAGCACACAAAGAAAAAAACTTACTGTAGCACTTGAGTGGGAATTCAGTAAACACTTTGAGTAGACATCCAAGGGTCTTTTCCTGCACCTCAGAACACATCTACTGTTTCTTATGCATGCTTCTGCATGTCTTTATATTAGGTGTAAGGGAATGCAGGATAGCCACTGTTATCCTTAAAATGGATTTTATTTTTCCTAAATGAGTCATAGTTTTAGTGTGCAAAAGCACAGCACTTCATTCCTTCATGTGCTCCTTTAAAAACTAATAATCAGAATTTTAGAGTTGTTTTGAATCTAAGAAAAATAATAACTAATATTTATTGAATACTTTTTATGTGCCAACCACTTCTCATCTATTGTTTCTCCACTGAGCCTCACATTATTTTTGCCCCAGTCGTTAGAGATTGTTACATCAATATAGATTTTTCGTGTCTTTAGCACAGTGTTTTCATTTTATTTTCTTCCAAACTTCAAGGACAAATGCATTCTTCATGCACAGAGAGAAAGAATAATTACTGTTGTATGGAAATTTATTGTGATATAATAATGAATTCTTGTACCCCAGTGGGATAAATGTGAACTCATAATCACCCCGTACCAGAATCAGAATGCTAAATGTGTAAAGTTTGTTTATTCTTACATGTCAACATGTGCCAGATTATCCTACACAAAGCATGTAAAATTCATTTGCATAAGAAACATCAGATTCAGAATAAACAGAGTTTCAAAATGCATTAGGGTTAACACAGTGAAGAATTTGGTACTCAGTAGAGATGAACAGTATTGAAATGCCTGTTAACTGCCTCTTTACTTAGGAATCACTACACACGTGCTATTTGGGTGCTTTTTAGCATAGTAAATCTATTTCTATGGTTCAAGCATAATGCAACAAGAAAGACAACATGCTCTACTCTGAACTTAAGAAAACATATGGGCGTGCTGCCTGGTTTTGATGATCCATTCAACCTGGAATTTAGCCTAGACATGATTCACTAAATCTTAGATTGAAAAGAAACAAAACAAACCTCATCCTCCACAGACTTGCATTAAGTTTTGCTTTAGAAACAGATGGCAAAGTAGAAAAGCTGGCTGGAAATTGATTGAATTTGAAAAATCAGATGTGGAAAAATCAAGTAATTCCAGTAGTTGGATAGATTGTTTTGGGTTGCAGGGCGATTCTTCACAATATACCCTCAAGAATGTTTTGTCCTATGTAATTAAGAGCAACAGGTGATTATTATTATTTCTTTATCCTTTTCCTTGGGGAATTTTTATGTCTTATTCTAATGATCTCTACTCTCAAAAGTATTTCCAGAAACAAAGAACAAAGCATACATTTTACTGTCTCTTAACTTCATGCCTTGAACTCTACTCGCAAATTCTTTTCACTCCTTAATGGGCATGTCTTACAACATTTGTAGATAGTTAACATGTCCATCAGCTTTAATCACTGCATAGCCAAACTGCAGTGATTAACACACACACATATACACACACATATGTATATATATACATACATACACACACACACACACACACACACACAAGGAATCACTTCTGAGAAGGATGTATAAATGAAACTTATTTATGTAATCTTTTATTACCCTTACTGAATTCTTTTTAGCTTTCGTCCTTAGGTTTTACATTGTGTAACTATCTCCCTCTTCTTAGACCCTGTTTTCTGGGCATCTTCCAATTCCATTTGAGGAAAACTTGTAGATTTTTAGATAAGAGAGACTCAGATGGAAGCCAAAAGACATAATTGAAAAAATGCCAAAACCAATTCAAAAAGTAAAATAAAGAATATATCTTGATGCCAACTCAAAATCAGGGAGTATTTTGGCTCATGAGTGGCCAGAATGACATATTAGAACGAATTCATTTTTTTCCTCTAACATATGGAATAACATACATTTTAGACCAATCTACACAATCCTCATGTTGACTTTGTGTCTGTCAAGAGCGGAAAAGCAGCATGGTGGACCCTTGAAATGACACATTTCCACAGAGAATCAATAGGTAGGACTATCACTTCTCCTTGGTCACTAATGGCCTTGGCAAACTCTCTTGAAGGAGTGATAATTGAGAAGAAAGCTAAAGGAAAGGCCTCCAAAATGGAAATGAAACACCCTTGAGCATGCATAAAGCATGAACCAGAAGAGTACTAGAACTTATGTATGTTTATTTTATCTACAAATAGAAAAAAACCTCACATTTGATAATTATTTAATAATATGTGGACACGCACGTGCAAGCTAAATTGGTCTCTAGGTCAGACCTGAGCCATGTTAAGAACTTGAGATCTCCCAAAGGAAAACTTCTAAATTGAGAGGCTGACAATGGTATGTTCACTTTTCTATTTGCTCTTAGCGTATTGAGTTAGATCATGATACACTTTTTGCCCAAGACATATCATGTAAGATTATCTTGTAAGATTATATCATCAACTAAATTGGTACTCACAAAATGAATGTGTTGCTTGGAAAAAGCGATTATGTGGAAATTATAGATGGGAGAACACACTAATAATGCAAGGATAGTGAACAAGAAAATGGCAGAGCTGATTCTCCCATTCCTAATCTCAACTCTTCCTAGGATACCTTATGAGGTAAAGCAGTTATGATCCACTCGTAGCATGCATGGAATGCCTTGAGAAATTAGCTAATGGATCCTAAGAACCCAGAACAAGAGGACTAAAATCTATAATGTTTTCAACTATGTTTAACATTTTATTATACACAATCCGGTACTCTCTCAGTCTTCACTAAACATAAGGACATGTGATTAAAAACCTCTCTTGAGATTTCCTGTTGATTAACAGTGTTCAAAATGCCACTTGGATTTTATAACAGTATAAAAATGTCTGAAACCAGACATGGAGAACAATAAGATACAAACTAAAATACAATCTGCCCTCTGTATCCTTGGGGTCAGTATCCACAAATTCAACCAACTGGGGATCAAAACTATTTGAAAAAAATATAACATTAAAGAATAATACAAATAAAAACAATATAGTATGACAACTGTTTACATAGCATTTACCTTGTATTAGTTATTATAAGTGCATCTAGAGATGATTTAAAGTATACAGGACGGTGCGTACAGGCTGTATGCAAATACTATGCCATTTTATGTAAGGAACATGCACATCCACGGATTTTGGTATCCACAGAGGTCATGGGAAAGATTTCCCATAGATAGCAAGAAACGACTGTACATAAATTTACCAGTAAATATAGACATAGGGAAAATATTGTTTAATATTTGAAGAAACAAGTTATTACAACAAATGCACAGTGTGGGAGCTTTGCCATGCAGTTGGATGAAGAAACATGTTTCCAACATGCCTGAACTTATGGTATTTTCAAGACTCTGTTTTAGTAATAAAGTATAAAATTATTTTATGAATTCCTTGACCAAAATGTTGTACTGGACTTATGCCTTCTTTAATTAAAATGTTTTATAGACAAACTGTATAGGTATAAACTCATACAGTGGCAGCTTGGCTAAAATTTATAAGAATGACTATGGGGCGAGGATACAGAGTTAGCATCATGCTTAAAATATGTTCACTGCAAGAATCACAGAAAAGCAGCGAAGTTGAGGCCAGAAGTACACAAAATGCTATGGTATGTCTCTGAATATGTAAATACAACAATAATGACAGCTGGCATTAACAAAGCACTTCTTTGTGCCAGCCTCTATTCTTAATGGCTTATACATATTCACTCATTTACTCATCAGGACTATGTAGAAGGTTATTCAATTATCATGTTCACTTTTCAGATGTGGAGATTGAGAGACAGAGAAGTTAGAAAATTTCCCACAGATCACACAGTTAGAATGTGATCAAACCGGGCCAATATGGTCAGTCTGGCTTTGGAGCCAATTGCTAAACTCCACTGCCTCTCTAATCTCTGTACCTTTGTGAGGTGTCGTTTTTCAGCTATAACAGCCGTTAATGTCAAAAATCAAAGTAAACAGAATTTAGAAGGAAACTTTTAAATCACTGCATATTTAATCACATTTTCTCCCTAAAATATTTAAAATGTTCTTTTTAGCAAAGAAAGGAGCTTCTTAATCATTAATAAGTATAACCAACAAATATGGTATTTTTAATTTAGTCTTTAGGATGTCCTTTAAATTTTCTATTTTTATATATTTTTCATCACATGCATAGCATATTTGTACCCGTCTACAATATGTACACGTGTTCGTGTGTGTATGTGCGTATACACTTTTATTAGGCTGTGAGTACAAAAGGTATCCTGATGGGGGTACAATCAAAAACCTTCAGAGATTGGTGAGCTGAAGAAAGAATTGGCATTAAATAGGAAAAACAATTGAAAAACCAGGATTGATAGTGGGAAGAGTGTTGAAAGGTTCAATGTTGTGGGTGTAACCAGAGGGATTAAGTGGAAATGAGAGAAGGAGACCACGGCTGAAGCATGGAGAGGAAGAAAGGAGTGATGAACATGGTGTGAGACGAGGCGGGAAAGGGTGTTAGGGAGAACACATGGAAGAGGGGTCTGGCCTAAGCCTATGGCAGAAAGAGGTCAGAGGGAGATGATGGACTTTGGATTAGGTAGGTCGCATAGAAATGGAGCAAAGCCGCATGGAGATAAATACATATTGATATCATCTATTTATCTATCATCTATCTAAGAGAAAATGGTAGTCATTGTGATGAAGGGCAAAGATAAGGAAAGAAAGAGGGTGGATTCGGCATTTTGACAAAATAAATTTGCAACTGTCTAATAAATGTAAAAAGAAAATTAAAAATAGATATGTAAATGTTTAATTATTATAACTTTAAAATCTGTTTATCATAATTTCTGATACTTAATCAAGAGTGGAGACACTTCAGCGTTTTGTTTCTCATTGTATGAAGTCCTTAATCATCCATAAACAAACATTTAAAGAGACTTAATGATGTTTTTCTTTTTAATGGGATGAGAAATACTTTTGTATCCCGAGTCATTCTGCCCTCTAACTTATGGAATTGCAAGAGATGCTAAGTGTTCTTTTTAACCATATAAAAGACTGTCTCATTCAGAGACATCTCTGTATACATATAAGCACTCATGATTTTCAAATTTCCCATCTGAGAGTTTTTCTTTCCAAAAATATTTTTTTCTTAGACTTCTGAGATTTGGATCTTAATCACTATCCTCATACTGTTGCTCAAAAGTGAAGGAAAAAGCTCCCCTTTCCTTTAAGGGGGAGAAAAGGCACTGTGGTGGTGGGTCTCAAGTACAAGGTCACCACAGAATACTGTGTTCCACTACTTTTCATAAAATGTTGATGGGTGGCTCTAAAGCTCCAGAACCCTGAGATTGGAGGTGGGGCTGGAAATATTCCTGAGGATTAAGAGGTTTTGCCCCTTATCAATTTTACATTGTGAACATTCTGGAAGTTTGCCAAAGCTTTGCTTATAAAACGCCCATATTATTTCAAATCTCTGTAGAAACATTGAGATTGAGTCAATAGAAAGTTGTTAGTAAAAAAAAAAAAAAGTTAAATAAGTATGTAAATGAATAAGCCAGAAAACCATAGTGAGAAGGAGTTTTATAAGCTTTACAGAAGTGGGAGAAAGTAAAATTATACTTCGCAGTAGCAGATATTTAATTAACTTAAAGTTTAAAATGAGACCGAGTCTGTGAATTTTGTGAAGACTGTACTTTAACTGAAAAACTTTTCTTAAACTTCTTCCTCTATTCAACATGAACGTACGAAAAAACAACTTTCAAAGATTATTCTGGAAATGCAGAGTGTATTGAGATATTCTAGGGAAGCAGAGGGTGTAGGATCCATTAGTTCCAATCTATTAGATCCTTTTGACTGGAAGTGTTAATACAAAACACGTTAGAATCAATAATTGCTTCTCCAGGTCTAGCAGACCTGGGTGTTAAGAGCCCTTAAACCACCTCTGTCCCTCTAATGGGACAATATGGGACTAGGGCACAAGAGTGTAAGGAGTGAAAAGATGTGAGGGTCATTATTATAGCCTATGAATCTTTGCCACATAATAGCAGATAGCTAATTAGGAAATGGTTTTTTTTTCTCAGCTAGGTATTAGAAATTTTGAAGTGCTACTGTCCTTTTCACTTTTTCTTTTTTAATTTTGTGTCTATGGATTTTCATGCTAAACTCATATTAAGAACCTGACCAGGTGAAAATGGATAGAGTTATTATCTTGAAATAAAACTTTGGTTCATTCTACAATCGTGTCTTACTACATTTTAAATTTCAAGTTGTTTCTTTTCCTCTCACTTAGACCTCTCATTAGTGATTCATGAATGGAGACCTTTCTTAGTGTAATACACTTTTTTCATATCTGGATTAAGATGATTAGATACATTTTGCCAAGGTTAAGAAAAAGGCATCCATTTACACAAGAAAAGGTAGAAGTAACTTCAGGCATTAAAAATTCATTACAGTTATTCTTTGTTTTTGGCATCCAAACATCATTCAAACAATGGAGGATTTACTGTGCTTGAATCACTGCAGAATTTTAGAGCTGGACAGCACACTTTAGAGATGACAAACAGGTGGAAATTTGTTACTCACATCCATTACCTTCTCCTGGGGAAATGGCAGTCATTGTTGGTGAGGTCTCAACTTTCTTTCCTACTGAGCTTCTGATTCCTTAACACAGAAACTACCAATAATTGAGAACTGGCATATTAATTAAAACTCATTTCCATTTCCTTATTTCCAATAGGAAGATTAGAGTCTAACACCTGTATGAGGAAGAGAAAGGGTTATGAATATACACAAATAGTCATTGGAGATACTCGTAACACAGCTAGCTCAGATGTGTTGTGTGGTGTTGGGGCTATGGAGAAATTTGACTAATAGGTCTGCCAACCCAGTAATTACAGTGATCTGACTACTTTTCTCTTTTCATTTCACTTTAACCTTGAAGAGACTGATGAGGAAACTTGCTTTGGTGCCATCTGGGAAGTTCTTTTGAGGGAAGAGATTCCAGTTAGGGATCCCCAGTGGTATTGTTTGGATTACATCAGTTCTTAATATTTTCTAGATACTTTAATTTACTTATTGATTTAAATCATTGATGTCATTTTTTTCCTCTAAAACATCTCATGCAATATTAAAATATCACTTAAACAGATAAAAGATTCTGAGTGGTTAAAAAAGTAAAAATAAAATCATTGCCAAATTATGTTAGCAATTATTAAAATTATTTGTTAAAAAATACAATATAAGAACAGAAATAGTTTGGAAGCACTAGCTTGTAAAATTACTATTAAGGACAATAAAATGGTAAGCTTCTACATGCTAGGAGTAGAACCTTCCCAAAATCATGGATAAAATATTCATGATTTGTGGAAAATTCCTATAACTTTAGAAACAATTTAGCCAAAGACTCATTAGTAATTGTGATAAGAACCACTGGGAATTCCCTGGGAATCCCCTTATGTGAGTCTCCCATAGACTTCCATCATCATGATTATGGAAAAAAAAAAAAAAACAACAAGAAACTTTCCCCCTTTCTTATTGTTTTGGTTTCACTCAGGATTTAAGCTCCCCCTTGACTGTATCTCTCTCCTCCATGATATCTGTCAGGTGTTACCCGTATGCAAATATTTTGTACAAATATTTCCACTTGGGGATACAAAACATAAATTTTCCTAGATACTAAAACTTCTTAGGGATGGGCCAGAATGAGTAAATGTTTAGATGATATATTATTTAATCTATTGCTGCATAACAAATTACCCCAAAACATACTGGCTTAAAGCAACAAACATTTATTATGTCAAAGTCTCCGTAGGGCAAGAATCTTGGTGCATCTTAATGGAGTGTCTATGGTTTAGGGTTTCTCACAAGGTGTTGACTGTGCTGCAGTCTTCTCAAGGCTCAAATGGGGGAAGCTCTGCTTCCAAGGTCACTCAAGTAACTATTGCCAGGCTTCAGATCCTCACTGCCTATTGGCTGGGTCCTTTCCATGTGAGTCTCTTCATAAGCCAGCTTACAACGTGGTAGCTGGCTTCCCTCAGAGCAAGGGAGCAAGAGAGAGAAAGAAAGATGGAATTATGTTCAAAACATAATTTAAGAAGTGTCATACTATCACTTTTGCTATATTCTATCCACTGGAAGGAAGTCACTAGGTCCAATGTACACTCAGAAGAAAAGGTTACAGAAGGACATTAATGGGTCAATGAAAGCTATTTTAGAAGCTGTCTACCACAAAGTATATGAAATGTATTATATTTATTGCAGTAATTTATTTATTTAGATTATTTATATATTTATTAAATTTAGAGACAAGGTCTAGTTCTGTCATCCAGGCTGGAGTCCAATGATGCCATCATAGCTCACTGCAGCCTTGAACTCCTGAGCTCAAGAGATCATCCCACCTCAACCTCCAAAGTAACTAGGACTACAGACACATGCCACCACACTGGGCTAATTTTTAAAAAATATTTTGTTAGATGGTAGACAAGTTGTCTGATCAGAGACATCAGCTGCAAGATCATCTCAGAAAGAAGGAGAAGTTTTAGATGAAAAGCAAACAAACAAACATAGATCCGATGTAATTCTGAGGGAAATGTACCAAAACCTAACAGAGACTCCATAGAAAGAAGTGGAGCAGAACAAGAAGGAGCAAGATATCAGCAGAGATCAACCCCTGAGAGGCTTGGAGTCTAGTGAAAAGGGTAGGTGGAGCCGTTTGTTTTTCCCTCTTTCACATCTCTGGCAGTCAGCAGGCTCCTGAGCTATGGGAGAACATTTCTATCCTCACAAGTCCAAAGGCTGCTACTGCCGGTAAACTGGAAGCTTCTTCATGACAAAGCACCAGTCTGCCAGGCTTCTTGGGGTCGGTTCCCATCACCACAGACCCAAGCCAAGATGGCAAGTGCCATATTGCTTCTCTACCTACCGTGTACCTTTGTCCTTGCCAGGGGGCTTCAGCCCCTCAGTAATCATCTTGCTCATTCCCACAAAAATATTTCTCAACTCTGGCCCAGACTGCAGGATCCACAGAGGCCAGTGGGTCCCTGGGTATCTGCATGACTTCAGAGCTTGGACATTCTGGGTGGCCTGCCTTCCAGAGAGAGAAGCAGAGATGACCAGAGTGCTAGCTTTCCTCCATTCAGACTCTCTTCCTCCCTTTCCCCTCCCATGCCCGTGGGTGCCAAGATAGACAATTGAGCAAGGACTCTCAGGAGTGGCTGCTGCCCCTCTGTTGGTGCATCCACCACACTGAGGCTTCCACAGAGAGTGGGGTTCATCCCTTTCCTCTTAAGGACCTGCAGTGGCCTAAGGGGTGCTTGGACTGGGAGATCCCTGCTCACCAACCCTGTGTGGTGCTGCTTCCCCAGCTGTTCCATCAGAACAGGGCACACCCCAAGGCCCAGGGACATCAAACCTGCTTGATCATCCCATAAGCAACTTGGGACAGCACGCTTCTTGCTGGCACAGTCAGGGAGTAATCTTTGGGGATCCAGGGCCAGGCATGCAGACAGGATCCTGTACCCCCAGGACTCAATTGTTTTTCTCAGGGGCATGGAGGAGAGATCGGAGAACTAATCTCAGGAGATAAGGAAGCCCACATGGGCAGAACCAAAAGGAAAGGGCAACATGGGCCCCATCCATGGTGCATTTGTGGAGCACTCCTCCCCCCACAGAAAGGCCATGCTCTCAGCCCAGGGTGGGATCCTAGACAGGGAAAATCCCAGTACACAGTGCCATTATGGAGGAGCTCACCTAGTTTGATCTACTGCCTGCTGGAGGATGCTGGAGGGAGACTGTGGAGCAGGAGAGTCTGCAAAACTCACTCCCGAAAGCCAGATTGTGAATATCAGACATCCCCTCTTCCACAAGCAGACTTTCTGGCTGGATGGGGCCACTTCAGCCCCTCCCTGGCAGCTTTCCCCAGAAGCCTGGGAGCAGACCTTTGATCCTTGCTAAAACAGCTACCTTACCAGCTTTTGTAGAGCCTTAAGGCAGTTTCATCCAAACCAGCCCTGCCCATACTCACTCCCTCAACCACCTCTGCTGTGGTGGAGAATAAGGACTTACCTGGAAGTTTCAGGGCTTCGTCCACCACCTGGGGCATTTGAGTACTTCTACTGAGGGGCTAGAGCTGGTCACAGGTACCCAAAACAAGACTAAAGCTTGTTCCTTCCAGCAAGTGCCACGTACTGGCAGGGAGATCAATTTTCACAGCCCTTTACAACATTTACTAACTTAATCATAAAGGGTGAGGTTGATTCTTACCCACAAGCACCACCTACTGTCTCAGAGATTAAACTGGGTGTGCCAATACAATTCACACTGTTAAGAAGACCACAGGGCTGGGCAAAGAGAAAGAATTTCAAAGACCTCCTTCCTCTCTCATCAAAGAGAGACAGGGAATCTGCCCACACAGATAGCTCACAAATCCTGCAGCCTACAAACAACTAGCAACCAACAAAACCACCACACTAAGGATATCTATAACCAAGGCATCCGTCCAGAACCTAGACCACCATCAAAGCATCCACAATCAAAGCCAAAGGTTCTTACTCACCACATGCTGCATACACACCCTTATGAGTGAGGTAGAAAAGAAAAAGCTCCATCTAAACAAAAGAAAATTCAAATGAGGAAGCAACGGCTTCTCCACATGAGAAGGAATCAGTGAAAGAACTCCAGAAGTACGAGTAGAATAATCAGACTGAGAAGACACTCCCAAAGGGAACACTCTGGCAATGGATAGAAACCAAAATGAAAGTATTGAAATGACAGATAAAGAATTCCAAATATGGGTTGTGAGGAAGCTCTATAAAATACAAGAGAAAATGAAAAACCAACTCAAAACAAAACAAAACAAAACAGGAAAACGACTCAGGAAATGAATGAAAAATTCACTACAGAGATTCACATACTAAAAAAAAAACAAACAAACAAACAAATAGAACTTCTGGAAATGAAAAATTTATTTAAGGAAATATAAAACACAGTGGAAAGTTTTAAGAATAGACTAGACCAGGCAGAAAAAAGAATCTCAGATCTTGAAGACAACCATCCAGATACAGCTAACTGATCTCTGATGAAGCAGACAACAATGCACACTGGGGAAAAGAAGCCCCATTCAATAAATGGTGTTGGGAAAATAGTATAGCCACATGCACAAGAATGAAATAGAATACATATCTCTTGTCACTTACATTTATTCAAGATAGATGAAAGATTTAAATGTAAGGCATGAAAGCATAAGAATTCTAGAAGAAAATTTAGGACAAACTCTTATAGATATTGACTTAGGCAAAGAATTTATGAAAAAGACCCCAGTGGCAATTGCAGCAACAACAAAAATAAGTAAATGGGACTTATAAATTAAAAATCATCCTCACAGCTAAGGAAACAATCAACAGAGTAACTAGACAACCTACAGAATGGGAGAAAATATTTGCAAGTTATACAACTGATAAAGGGCTAATAACCAGATTATGCAAAGAACTCAAGCAAATCAGCAAGAAAAAAACAAATGACCCTATTAAAAAGTGGGCAAAAGACATGAATAGAAGCCGTTCAAAAGAGGATGGACAAATGGGCAATATATACATGAAAAAATGCTCAGCATCACTGATCACTAGGGCAATGTAAATTAAAACCCACAATGGGATATCACCTTATCCCAGTTAGAATGGCTCTTATTTAAAAGTCCAAAAACAATAGATGCAGGTGTTGATGCAGAGAGTAAGGAATGCTTATACACCGTTGGTGGGATTGCAAATTAGTACAGCTTCTATGGAAAACAGTATGGACGTTCCTCAGAGAAATAAAAGTAGACTCACCATTTGATACAGGAGTCCCTCTACTGGGTGTTTACCCAGAAGAAAAGAAATCATTTTATCAAGAAGACCCCAGTACTTGAATATTTATCACAGCACTATTCACAATTGCAAAGATGTGGAATCAACCCAAGTGGCTATCAATTCATGAGTGGATTAACAAAATGTAGTATATGTAAAAGGCGAAAGATTTATTTGATCTGAAGATAAACCAGAGTATAAAAAATGTGGTACAGGTGCACCATGGAATAATACTCGGCCATTAAAAATGGATGAATTAATGCCTTTGGCAATGATTTGGATAGAACTGGAGACCATTATGCTAAGTGAAATATCTAAAGAATGGAAAAACAAACACCACTTGTACTCGCTATTAAATTGAAACTAAGCGGTAAGGAAACTTGTACTCAGAGGGAAGTAAAACTCAGTGGAAATCAGGCAGGGAGTAGGGGGAAGGAGGCCATGGACAAAAACCTACTTACCAGGTACAGCGAACACTCTCTGGGTGATGGGCATTCTTATGGCTCTGACTCAAGCATTACAAAAGCAATCCATGTAGCCAAAAACATATGTACCCCCATAATATCTGAAATTGAAAAAAGGAAAAAAAGAGAAAATTCTAAATAAATTATACTAAGAAATGGAACAAAAATTTTTTTGTGTGTATAATCAGGGTCTCTCTGTGTTGCCCAGCCTGGTCTGGAAGCAGGCCTCAAGCAATCCTTCTGGTCTCAAGGAATCCTCCTGCCTCAGCCTCCCGACAAGTGCTGGGATTACATATACAAGCTTCCACACCTGGCCTAGGTTTTTTATTCTATTAGATTATTTTCAACATTATCAGAAAATTAATTTTCCTCTAATTATTTTGTTTATTGCTAATTGGAGCCTTTGGGAAATACATAATCTAATTCAATAATTAATTTTGGATGTATGGGAGACATTTTTACTAAGTGCAATCAGGACAAAAATTACCATAATTTATCTTAGAATAATATTAGTAAGGTTGTATTTGTAGAAAAAAATCAAGTTTATCAATTTTGGAATTTTTATTCAAAGAACAATTTATAAATTTTAGGATTTGGGTGTTTTACAACAGATTCACTTAAATAATGTGAAATTTTGTCTCTCATCTAACTTCATCTTATTACCTCTTCTTATCTATTTACCCCTTTCTCTTTCTGTTTATTCAATCCCTGGAAAAGAGATTTCTTGCCTTTTCCCTTCTTAATCAATTTCTCAATTTAGAATAAAGTTGCTCAAAAACAAATATTCCTTGTACTACTGCATAAGAAACTGAGTAACCTTAGTAATTATCAAAGAATAGACAACGATGAATACACGTCGGGTGGTCAAAAATCCTCTATTTTGGGGATAGATCAGTCTTTAAAAGAGAAATTAGCATAATGCAATAGGACAAGAGTATTTACACTACTTACTAACAAGACCTGGTTCATAAGCCATTATTTACTATAACATCTAAAACATATATGTAATTTTGTTCAAACATCTTTACTAGATTTCTGGTAACTAGAAATCTTGAGTCCTCAAGGTTTTGTAGGAGAGGAAAAAATATTTTTCCTCTACACCCCTATGTTGTCCATCTAAGACAAATTAAACTGTGAAAAGACAAATGAACAAGATAGAAACGAAGTCAATAACATGTGCAACATGTGTGCACAGAGAAATTCAGTGATGAGTAATTCCAGCGGGTGATTAGAATTTGGGCTTACCATAGCATCATAAGAAAAGAACAATAAATGTGTAGAGAAACGACAAGACAAAGGAAAATAATTTTAGGCTTTTGGGGGCAGCAAACTGTGGGAAGTTAAATATTTTGGGGGGAATTGGATAGAAGATAAGTGTTCCCTTAGCAAAGTTTATTTTTGCAAGTCCATCTCAGTGTCATCTTGTCGCCAGGGACAAGGTTGTCATCCCCTTCCTGGTGTGTGGAGGGGATGGGAATACACCTTCACAAGGAGAATTTGTGTTCTGCTTTTAGGCAAATTGAGGAAGGGCAGAGAGTTTATCCTTTGTGTGCTTTTTCATAGCTGCCTTTGCTCAAAAGAATTCTAATGCCATGGTGGCATATTTTGGTATGGTATACTCTGAACGTCTTCAACTTCAAGAATTTTTAATGTTACATATTGTAGTTTGTCTTATATTCAGACATGTTCCATTTGATAACTTGAAGCAACTTCCTCCTAAGATGTATTTGATGAGTAGTTCTCTTTTGTCTCAGTAAGGACAAATGGTCAGGCATATTTTTGCTGTGAAATTTGCATTTAGCATGAATACCTGTTTTGTCTACATATAGCGGGATATTACTAATATTAATATATTTCTTAGTTATCAGTGAACTTATGTTTTCTATATCATTTCCTCACTAGTTCTCAAATTAGTAGAAGCTGTATTTGGAAAAAAATTCCTCTAAACTACTGAAATTTTCTCTTTTTCTTTTTCCAATCCTAGCTTTTACTTAGCCAGCATTCTCCTTATTGATAATAATTTTTCTACACTTCTCAACTTTCTAATTATTTATGTGAAACATTTCTTTTAGAAGAAAGTAAAGGCTTGGGTCTATTTAAATCTAGACCCATTTCTCATCTCTAATTGGAATTTAATTTTATAAAAACAAAATGTAATTATCATTCCTACCCACCCAATGTTCTGTCTTTTGGAAACTTAGTTCATATAATCACCATAAATCTGGAAGGTAATCTGAAAATCAGATTGTTATGTTTGGTATTTGATTTTGGTATGAAACAATATTAATCCAAAGACCATTCAAAAGACTAAACAGAAGTCAAGCCCGTTCTTCAAGATTTTTATCAGTATTTAATTTAGAACTAAGCTCACCAGATACAGCAGCATTTCTAAAAAAAATAGAGCTAGAGAAAGAAAAATCTTCTGTTTTACTAATTTAAAAAAAAAATTCCAAGGTCTTTAATACTTTGACAAAAGCAGGATTGAAGAAATAACCACTGAGAATACAGCATGTTTTTATACAAGTAAACTTAGTCATGAAAACTTCGATTCAGCAGTTTCTTGCAACTGAAATTGCCATGACATGTATCAACATATCTGTAATAAGGTCTTGTTTACTTAAAATGCAACCAAATAACATGAGGGATGGGGACAAACATCACCATGCTCACGTAGAGTAAGTTACCGTTTGTCAGGATTCAGGTGTTAGGGTCACTGGGGAATCTCTTTTAGGGCTCACTGGGGGAATGTTGGGGTGATTCCCAGCTGGATAATGAGGAGCAGGAGACTGCAGGCAGGTAGACTTGTTCCCAGACTCCCGGTGAGGCGGCCGCACCGTCAGCAGCCCACATGCCCCCTTCTCTAATCCCAAAACCAGAAGGAAGCCACAGGCCTAAACTGTCTCAGAAATGCTTTTGTGTGCTTTTATGCAACCTCATAAATTTCCAAATGTGTTGTGCTCAAACCAAACAGAATATATTTCTAATTTACAATTGCTGCTCTGTGAGATGGTGGCCAGTTTTCTGTGCAATAAAATGGTACATCAAGATTTGTAGGCAGTTCTCATTGTGAACACAGTGCATTGGGACAAGCATAAATGATACCATTAAAGATTCATTCCACAACCCTCACTAGAGTTTTATACAGCTACATGGTATTACTTTTAATACAGATTTAGAATATATTTTTTTCTTTCCTTTCATTTTATGGCTTAAATATTTG
The DNA here is from genome assembly GCA_004363605.1 of Indri indri. NCBI lineage: Eukaryota > Metazoa > Chordata > Mammalia > Primates > Indriidae > Indri > Indri indri. The sequence continues at coordinate 7,556 of RJWJ010021991.1, read as the reverse complement.
TGGTTTGTTTGATTTAGTACCTGTTTCTATGTTAATCTTTCAAGATGGAATACCTCCCATTAAGCTTTCTTCTCAGCTACTTCTCCAGACCCTCATTAAGAGAAATGCTTGTAAGAATTTTCTTAAAATTAAGTGCAACTCATCTCCTCTGTGCACGACCTTTGCAGAGACGGAGACCAAACACCAGGCTAAGCTGAGCTTCCTTCTCTCAAACCGTTCCTGGAGTAAGGATCATCTTGACATAGTATTTCCTGGCATCTCATCAAAATTTTTTGCCTCCTATATTTCCTGGGTGAATGCACATAGGTTTTTGGGCTATTGTATCTCTATCCCTAACCAAGACTGCTCTGAGTACTAAACTGTAAAGTCTAAAAATTACTGTAGATTTTCTCTTGGCAGTCTCACAGATAACCTCAAAATCAAAATTTTCAAAATGAAAGTTATGTTCTCTGAAAAACATTTTTTTCCTCTGTATTCTGTGTCTCAATAAGAGACATTTCTGTAACTTCAATTATCCCATAAAAAATCTTGGAGTCATCCTATGCTCCTCTTTCCTCATCCGACACATCTAACTGGTGACCAAGTCTTATAAACTCAAACTGTTTCATATCTTTTTATTTTACCTCTTATTCTCATTTCAGAGATATTTATGAAATAGAGCTGATTGGATTGGATAAAGAAATGACAAAGGAGGATGAAAAAGGAGGATTCTTTCAATTATATCTATGTGTATATATAATACATAGATATAATTCTATATTTGTATATATAATACACATATAATTATATATTCATATATTTGCATGTATAATGGATATATAGTTATATATATTTACATATATATGCACATATAATTGATGCTATAGAGTTGTGGCAGAATTTCTTTTCCAGGAAAACTCAGTTTTTGCTCTTAATGTCTTTCAACTGATTGCATGAGGCCCAGACACATTATGGAGTATAATCTCCTTTACTTAAAGTCAGCTGACTGTAGATGTTAACCACATCTGCCAAATTACTTCACAGCAACACCTAAATTAATGTTTGATTAAACAACTGGGTATTATAGCCTAGCCAAGTTGACACATAAAACTAATCTTTACAAGTGAGAACAGTTTTACAGCTTCTAAAACAGATTTGAGCTACCTGAAGTTGATATATATTAGCATGGTATCATTTCCAGTGGATTCTTATCAGTTGTTCTGGGCGGTAAAGGGAGGGGGAGAGGACTGGTACAGTCCCTCTAAATGGTGTATGATCTTTTGCTTTTTTTGTCATTACAATCTCAAATAAAAGCAACCCGATTAATGAATTCACATAAAATTACTTGTACCTATATGAGTTACTCTCCTTGTCAAGAGTGTTTAAGAAGTGAGAGACAAGCAGAAAACAAGGAGGAATCCGGCATATGAGAAAGGAACACTTTAATAATAGATTGTTCTGCTTAAATCACAGCATGTGGCTGTCTACTCTGCCTCCATATGTGGCTGAGCTGGTAGGGCACATTTATCTTCCCTCCAGACCTGGCAAAGTTCATAGGATTAGTCCAGTGGCTTCATGGGAGGGAAGGCAGCCCAAAGAATTTTAATTGATAATGACATGGTCACTAAAACCCAGAGGTAAATGGATAGTAGGTCATCAACATGATACAAGTAAAGAAGGAACAAGTTGAAAACAAAAGTCCAATAAAATAAATGTACAGCTTGAAGGTTGTGGTGATGATTGCATTCAGACCATGATTATTTTTGGTTTTTTTTTGTCAATTTGTTTGACTTTTCTTTTTTTCCCCCCTGGCAGTTGAATTGTCTGTTTTTTCCTTGAAGCTGTTAAAGCTTGAGAAGGAAAACAACGTAGGCATTTTAATTAACTTAGATGCAGTGTTTGCTTGAAAAGTAGTCACTGTGAAATAACGTGGTCTCGTCTGTACTGGCAGCAGCAGTTTCAAAGGGTCTACCGGAAGAATAAGGGAGGCTTAAATTTAAACTAAAAGTAACACGACAGTTACAAGCTCTACATTCATGCTGTGTTCAAAAGCTTCCTCTATTTTAATTTCCCTTCCTTTTAGAATAAGTAGGGAGGAAGAGAATAAATAATATCTTGTAGAAAGGTTCCTCCTGCGGGACTCCATCTTTCTGCAGTGAGCTCCTGCACATTCCCTACTCAAAGGACATAAATGCAGACCTCCAGGGGAATTTTAAAGAAAAAGATCACCAGAAAGGTGACACTTCTAGAAATAGTATCATGGTGTTCGCTCATTAGCCTTGGCTGGTGCAGAGAGCTGCTCCTCTTGAAGGATTCCTCTTAAAATGCTGCACTTCTAAACTTGGCATCATAAAGGGAAGTGGAAATTCCGTCCTCAAAAACATTTCATAGTATCTTGCTATCCAACTGGCACTAGGAGTAAAGAATCCAGAAAGTGTAGAACCTAATTTACCTTACTCACCCAGTATTTTCAGTTGTTCTTTACTACTCACTTTCTATGATATGCATGATGGGGCCTCTTAGATAGTCCTCAATGACTCTGTCTCCTCGTATAAACACCCAAGGGTAATTCCCTTACCTTGTCCATAGGCTGGATCTTCTGTCTCTTTTCCAGTGAAAAGAATGTGACAAGAGTGATGGGATGTCGCTTCCAAGATTGGGTTACAAAAAGGCCGTGGTTTCCATCTTGAATACCCTTTCTTCCTTTTTCACTGGGTCACTTTGAGAACACAGTTGCTGTGTTCTGAGCTGTCCCACGGAGAGGTTGATGCAGCAAAGAATGTATGTCTCTGGCCAACGGTCAGCAAAGACCTGAGGTTGGTCAATAACCTCATACATGAAGTCAAAACTGTATCCTACTCCCCATCAGGTTGTGAGATGACTGCAGCCCAGCGAACACATAGATTGCAGGCTTGTGAGATACCCTGATCAGAGGACCCAGCTAAGCAGTGCATGGACTCCTAACCAACAGAAACTTTAAGCTAATAAATACTTGTTGTTTTAAGATGCTACATTTTGAGGTAATTTTTTATTCAGCAGTAGTATAACTAACGTATGCTATATGATATGACTAATACCTTATTTTTCAAATATACCCAATATGTTTGCTTTTACCTGGCATGCAAAGTAAGAGAGGATGAGCAGACATCCAAGTAATTTAATCAGTTTAAATAGACCAGATGCCCTATCTAAAATGACTCAGTTTCATTGTCTTTATTAAGTGAGCTTAGTGATAGCCAAATTTCTTGCTTCATTGCCTTCTAGACTAAGTAAAAAGACTACATAATCCAGAATCCAAGACCCAGGACCCCCTTTTTTTTTTTTTGGCATTGGCTTATTCATTTAGAAAGTTGTCAACAACACTGGCAAAGGTTATTTAAAAGGATGCTAAGAAAGCTGTTCATGTTACTAATTTTTTTGCAATAAAACATATTCAAATATTAAAACACAACAGCAGAAAAAGTTTCAAAAGTAAAGACTTCTAGTAGTGGAGTTTCAGGAGAGTCATTTGTGTAAATAAGTGCTAATTGGCAAAAGCCTGAGATAGGACACATAATCACGGCACTGAGTAGAAACAAGGAGAATTGGACTATTAGAAATTATTATTATCATGGTGACATAAGTGATGGGATCTGGTAATAAAGTTAGTAATATTTACATAGCACAGCTAATAATAACAGTTGACATTTTTGAACATTTATTGCATCCTAATCGTTGTCACAGTTAATCTGTATAACAAACCTTTGAGGCAGGTACGATTATCATCCTCATTTTACAGATGAGGAAATGGAGGTTAGGCAAGGTGAAGTGACTTGTGTAACATCATGCACTGAATGGTGGATCCAGGGTTCAAGTCTATTGTTCTTGTTGTCTTAGTACAGTGGAAATAGACTGGATTCAACAGCAACTACAATCTTCTGTAATTGTTTATAGATACATAGGTCTGTGACCCTATCTTTATTTCCACATTTCTGCACTCCCAGCCTTACTTATTCCAGGTGAAATGAGTCCAATAAATGAGATTTCTGTTGGCCAATGATATCTTTACATCTGACAAAGGGCTCATCTAATTTCCTTCTGAGTAGAAGTTAAAGGAAACTGATAATTATGTGTTCTGAGACCAGGGGTGATATGAAATGTGTAATTCTATCCATCTTCTAAGAAAAAATTTAAAAATGAAAATTATCCTTTTATGAAAATTTATATGTCCTTTTAAAAAACTAGCAAACTTATCCAACGAGGTCTGTCAATTCAGAGAATACTAACTCCCTTCTTTCTCTGAATTTTCTCATCCTAGTGACAAGAACATTTTGCCCAATGCTTAAAATTTCATTACTAGAGGCACCAAGTATTCTGTTGGAAAATACCTGGATTTAAAGCAAAATATATGAATTTGATTTCTGGCTCCTCCAGAATGCTCTTACATACCTTTAGGCAAGGCACTTGGATTCTCTTCTATAAAAAAGAGATTATGCATGGGGTACATGGTTATTGTGAGAGTTAAATAAAATGAGGAAAATAGAAGTCCTTTGTAAACTCTCCTATACTATAAACATGAAATTATATACTTATGAATATGATTAAGACCCCTCTAAAATGCCTGAAATTTATGTCCAAAAAGTTTTGGCATCAGAACATATGAGCAAAGATTTTGTTGTCCTGACTTACTCTTCTCTTTGAACCTAAAACTAAATAGATAAACAAAACAGTTTCAACACTTTAGAAAATTTTTTAACCATGTAAAACACATCTTTTAAAAACAGAAAAATACCTAAAGGCAGTTTGTCTACATAGGCTATAAAAATGCTACTGGGTAAAATAATAGAAAATTCAGTGGGATAAACTTTTGTGGTTCTTTAGCCCAGTGGTTCTCAACTTGGAGTGATTTTTACTTCCCAGGAACATTTGGCAATGTCTGGAGACATCATTGATTTCCACCATTTGAGAGAGAGATGCCACTGGCATCCAGTAGTAGGGACCAGCAATAACTCTAAACATTCTAGAGTGACCAGGGCAGCTAGCCCACAACAAAGAATTAACAAGTACAAATGTCAGTGTGATGCTGCTATTGAGAAACGCTGTGTTAGACGACACTTGGCAACATGTGCTCTTTCAGATTAGGCTGCTGTGGGATCCTAACCACTGAGAGGCTATAATGACTACTCTGGGTACCCTATCCTTTGCACCTTTCTCCCTTCTCCATCTAACTTACCTCCATAATCCCAAAAGACTATTTCATCCTTTTATGTCTTTAGTTGAAATTTATGTGGAACCACTGTAGAAACTCATAAGACACCATGGACCCCAAAGACATTAATATGCTACTGACACCAGCTATAAATCTTCATCTCATCTGCTGCTGACAATGCTATCTCAAAGATTTCAAAGAGCCTGAAAGAAGTAGACTCCAAAGTGAAAAACAGCTCAACCTACGTGATATAGAGGGAGTGCTGCCCTTCAGGGGAGGCATTTTGGGAATTTATCTACTGCACATGTCACCCCTGGTTGGTGTGTATGCTGTCCAATTTCCTCCCAAATTCCCTCCACTTCCTTTTACTCTCAAGACTTACCAATATACATGATCTTGTTCTATTATAAAAGTCAGTTTAAAGTGATAACAATGTTGTACACTTTACTGGTAAATTTTGGACTGGTTATTTCTCCGAAGTTACACAATCAGGATCATGGAGAGATTTTTAACCGATGGCCATTAAGGCATGTTTCAAACCTTGAAGCAGAAGCCCAGTGATCTGCAACTTCTTGAAGTCCAGTTTCTATCCATACAGCCTAAACCCTGAATGAACCTGATTCAAGGGATGCCACAGTTAGGTACAGTGATACAGAAGAGATGGTGAATTGAGAAAGAAAAGAAACTTTTATCTGCGGAATGCAAGCCCCCTGTAATTATCAGGCCCAGAGAGACGATGAAATGAATAGCAGTCATGAATGACTCCATTCTTGAGCTGAATAATTACCTTTGGAAGCCACTTGCTATGTGGGCTCTAGACTATGTCAAGTAGCCATAAAATGCCATATTCTGAACACCATAACTCATATCCTATAGTTCAACAATGTGTAGCCAATCACCTACCAATGTTATTAATATTTCTGTAAACCAATGGGAATTCCTGTCAAACAACTTTGTATCAGCTCACTCCTTGTCTTCTTTTGCCTCTAAAGACCTGCTTGTAACAAGGGCCGAATGGAGCACTCCCCAAGGCAACTTGGAAGTGTGTCCCATGCCGCAGTCCTCAACCTTGGCCCAGATAAACTCTCTATGTTAAATTTGTCTCAGTTCCCTTCTTTAGGTCAACAGGAAGAATGTTCAAGCACGTTCAAACTGTTTCCCTCATGCAAGTTTTATTAATACATGGGGAGCAATGTAGAGAAAATTTTTTTTAACCATACTCTCTGTAGTTGGATTCTAAGGGAAAATCATTGGTTTATAAAGGATACTTGAGTATTTGGGAATGAATAATAGTTTATTTAATGTTAGGAAGTTAAATAGGCTATTACATGTCTGATTATAAACAACGGTCCTCATTGCCATATGGGAAGTCCACATGTATGCCTCAATTTCCAAATCCCTCCCACTTTTTACAGAATGTTCTAAAGGGGACAATTAGTTATTATTTTCCTGATTATGTCCTTTTGATGAAGTTGCCATTCAAAGCATTCATTTAACCACTTGACCAGTTATATGGTAGTTCTCTGAATGTCAAAGAGATCTGAAGAAGAGGAATTAGTATTTTTTTTTAAAGAGTACTTTAATCAATTTAAATGAGAAAGAGACATTTTGGCAACCGTATCTACTCCTGAAATTTACATTTAAAGGGTATACTGTGTAATCAGAATTTTAACAAGGAGTCAACATCATTTTTCTAGTGAAAAAATGACTTTTTAAAATTTGTTTGCTGAAGCTGAACAGCTTTCAAAGAAGATGAAAAGGTAGCCAATAAGTTCAGTGTCTCACTGAGAGATTCAGCAAATACTGAGTATCACTATCCTAACAAATCTTAATGAAAAGCTAAATCTACCTGTGAACAGAGGGAATTGATTGGGAATAAATTTACTTCATAAAGACTCAAATCAAGTGGTCATACAGTACTGCTTTGTCAAGTTCGGAAAAGCTTTTTCATTAAAAAGAAGAGAACTGTGTTGTACTTCATCTTCACTGTTGCACGGGGTTCCTGAACAGATTCTGTACCAGCAGCTTGACCCGATGTCGGCATCTAGAGAAGAGGCAGGAGTAGCAATTGAGACTTAGAGCCAAACGCATCTCACCTTTCGCACAAAAGCTGGTGGTATAAGCGAAAATGGTCCCAGGAGTCTTCCCTCACTACCTTGCCCCCAAAGAATTAATTATAGTGTCTGGCTTAAGGATGTCTTTAGGAAGGGAAAGTGCATTGTTTCAGACCTGTGTGGTCTCAGAAGCATATTAGTGCATAAAATGGCAAGTGGAGAGTTTTAGACTGCTCCATTTTAAAACAGTGTGTGCACTGGCTTACAAAACATTTTTAAACAAATAATTTAACATCTTTTCTAAGCTAAAGAGTAAATTGTTGATCTAAAAGTTG
>RJWJ010021990.1:0-27129 GCA_004363605.1 Indri indri | reverse complement strand
GACCTACAAGCCTACAAGCCCAGGGTTGGGGAAGTGGAGGGGGTGTTTGTTGCACAACCCCAGAATCCTAGCTTCAGGCCATGCAGAACAAGCCCAGGGAAACACCTGGAGTAGTAGAAAGAGAATACAGTTGATTCAGAAGCCAATCAAGCTGTGAAATAAAATAAAATCTCAAGCTCCCCACCCCCACCTGACTGAATGGACCACCTTTTGGCCAAGAGGACCCCAGAAATACCCTAAAGCTGAGTAGGGAGGTCGTGAGAAGGGAGGTCAGACAGGCCTGGTCATGCCCCCTCCCTTCCTGGAGATGTCCTTTGTAACTCATTGATAGGCCTAAGGCTGTACAAGACAAAGCTTAAACCCCAGCTGCAGGTCCTCAATTTACTGAACAGATCATGTGAGTCTGGGTATTAGTCTCGTATACATCCAGTATTGTCTCTGATTAACAGACTTCCTTGTCTTAACACATTCCAAACCTTTAGACAAAGCTTCATTTCTTTAACAAATTACAAATCGAAGAATCTTTAAACCCACCTGTAATGTTCTTCAAGTTGTCCTGCCTTTTTGGACCAAGCCAATGTACGCCTTCCATGTATTAATTTATGCCTTTATGTGTAATTCTTGTCTCCTGGAAATGTATAAAACCAAACTGGAACCCAACCACGATGAGTCCACTTACTCAAGGCTTCTTGGACATGGCTCTCCGGGCCATGGGCACACATATTCAGCTCAGAATAAACCTCTTTAAACTATTTTACAGAGTTTGAGTTCTTTTCCATTGACAAAGTTATTTGGTACAAGGCATATCCTCCCTGAACTCATTTCTTTAATCTGTAAAAACACTTGTTTATATCACAACTGTTTTAGAAAATGCCGTATCTCCCAATTTTACACAAATACAACTCCTTCTAAAAGAGTTGACTTAAATTGTTTCTATTATAATATTTCTTCTAAATGGGCAGAGACAGGGTACAAATTTGTTATGCTGAGTGCCTTCCTATAGTCTACAGCCAAGACAAATTGACCAAATGACCAGGGAAAGCTCCAGAAGAGCTGGCCCGGCACACCCTGGAGGCTGGTGGCTGTGAGGGCTTGTTCCCAGGCAACAGCAGGTGGCTGGCAGCAGGGAGAGCCATCGTGAGCCCTGGAGATCCCAAACACACCACAGGGGCCATCGTGGGTGGTGAACACCCCAGGATCCTACAGGGGAATCCACGAGAGAACCACCACCTCCTCCCACCATGGACTCCAAGCAGCGATTGGGCAAGAAGATGCTAGGACAGATGGCACTGGGGGGCTCAGGGCACAGGAATCATGGGAGCGCCAGAAAGGGGCACATTTGCATGTATGGGGGCCACAGGGATCCGGCCCTCTGAAGGTCTGATGAAAAATCAACTCACAAAAGGCAGGTTACTTGGAGAAAAGGCATGTAGATTTATTTAACATGTGCACACTGGAGCCTTCAGAATGAAGATCCACAGATAAAGGGTGATTGCCTATTTTATGTTTAGGTTTAAAAAAGTATGAACAGCGTGCAGAAATATGACTGGACAAAAACAGCATGACCTGATGCTAACACACCACGTCTCTGTTACCTGTAGGAGGGAGTGGAGTGTGGGAGGAGGAGGAGAGAGGAAGAAGTTAAGGATACCTCAGAATCACCCTTCAGATAAAATCTCACCCTACTCCAGAAGATCCAGGGCAGATGAACCTCCACAAAAACACAGGGGAGGGAATAAACTCATCTCCTGCAGGGCGGTGACATTAGCACTGAATTCTGCCCAGAGCTTGGGAGGAGAGCTGAGGTTAACGGGCAGCTCAGCTGGGGAAGGTCAGACCCCTCACCTGCCTCAGGAAGACAAGGGCCCGGCACAGGCGGGGCAGATGCCCGCCACTGTCCTGGCCACAGGGCAGCTCCCACTGGTCCTTCCCCGGCACTGCTTGGTCAAGGGATGAGGCTTATGCCTCACATCCCCATTCCTGGGACATGGTCCCCACCCTCTACTCTGAAGTGGGGTCACAAGTGGCCACATCTATTGACAGCAGGTATCCCCAGAAGACGTGTCAGTGGGGGACACACTCTAGGAAGCTGAGTGCTGAGTAGTCACTCTGTCCCTATCATTCTGCTCTTGGGACAATCTGCAGGTCCTTCGTCCTTGCGAGCTGGAAGAACTCTGCCCCCATCTCCCTCTTTCCAGCAGCCTCCCCTTCCTCTTCTCACTCGTCGTCCCTGGGGGTGGAGAACTCTTCTGCAACCGTGTTTCACTCTGTGCTCAGGTGTCTTCCTTCAGAGGTTTCTTTGAGTCTTTATTTCAGCTTTGAGACTGGGGTGGCTTGGGGGACCTGGGAGAGATCAAAGGAGGGGAATTCTAGTCCAGCTGTCACCCCGCCACACCCGAATTCACGCCCGTAGTTCTTGGGATGATGAGAATAGTTGCTCTCTTGAGCACTTGCCCATCATGGAGCAAGGGAATGGGCTTCCGCTCCCTCATTTAGTCCCAACAAAACTCTTTGGGGGAAGTTTCATTATTCTCATGTTATAGACGAGAAGACTGACATAAAATGAGTCGGGGAAATTTTTCCAAAGAGTCATAGCTGGTGAATTGGGATCTGTCTAACTCCAAAACCAGCTGGTCTCCACCCACATCAACTGTGAGCAACCCTCCCGCTTCGACCGGAGGCAGGTCCCTCATGCACAGGAAGAAGCAGCTCTTCAAGGCTAGCTGAGGGAGATCGACGCTTCCCCTGTTTCCACAGAGCCTCTCCACAGGGGCAGTTTCCATGGTGAGAAAAATCAGACAGGCCCTGTGCTCTCTTCTCTTCTTCCTTTTCAGAATTCCAGATGCTTCATGGGCAAAGGGCAGCCCAAGGGTAAAGCTCCCCCTTGGCTTCCAAACCATCTGCTTGGCGAACTCGATCTTATAAAAGCCTCTCAGCGTTTTAAAACTCCTTGCCTTATGTAGGAAAAGAATCACAGATCTCGGACTTCTTGCTCTCAAGAGTAGATATTACTTACCTACCTCTATCCATCTGCCTTCGCTGCTGCTCCATAAAAGCTTAATTTTTACTTGGGACTTGGATGCAATTTCTACTCATGTCACCTGTGATGGGTCCCACAGGACCTGTCAGGAGTAAATTAAAAAGACCAGGGTCCCCTGTCCAGACATTCTGAAAGTATCACGTGGATACTGGGAATCTGTTTATTGAAGCAAGGCTTGGACTCTGCTACTCTAGACAGGAGTCTATGGGGACGAAATTCAGAGCACCGACCCCAAACCTAAACATCAGAACACGTGGAGACAGGGTATTTGGCCATGGGTAAAAATGAAATCGTCTTTCAGAATATAAAAATCAACTCCAGGCCAATTGTAATATGTCAAAGAACCTTGAATTTCCAAGTCTCGGTAGTTTAAATATAGTTTCCAAGAATGCACCATTTTAACATTTTAGTCATGCCAACTATTATGCCAATACACAAATCAGTTATGTAAAAAGAGCTATTTATGACACGAGAAATTTCTTGCATCCAAGTACTAACCAGGCCCAACCCTGCTTAGCTTCCGAGATCAGACAAAATTAGGCATGTTCAGGGTGATATGGCCATAGACAGCAAGGAGTTTCTATCAGTTGGAACAATTCTAGAAATTTTCAGTAAATTTGAAATGAAATATCCAAAATATAACTGGAATAATAATAACTTTGAAGTAGATTTTTTAAAATGAAACTATAGCTAATAAGTTATCTACTTACTCAAAACAAGTTGAAAAAAGTTGAATAAAATTACCTGAAACTTAGAATTAAAAATATCTACTTCTTGGAAACCTGTGATTGTTATTATTGAGTTTTTGTTTTCCTGGAAAAAGAAAAGAAAAAAAAATTGTGAATTATTAGAAATTGACCAAAGGATAAGGAGAAGACAGAGCTCTAATGATGAGCTCAATTCAATTTCTATAAAAACAACAAAATTCTAAAATAAATCATTAGCATATTCATTATTTATTATTGCTACGTAATAAATCACTATAAAATATAGTGGCTTAGAACAATTATAGCCATTATTTCTTCCCATGGATTCAGACATCCAAGAGCAGCTCAGTTAGTTGGTTCTGGCTCTGAGCTTCTCATGAGTGGAGTCAGATATCTGTCAGGGCTGCTGTCGTCTGAAGGCTTGGCTGGGGCTGGAGGATCTAAGTCCAAGGTGGTACCCTCATTGCCTGGCAGGTTGGTTCTGGAAAGTTATTTCCTTTCCATGTGGTCCTCACCCTGGGGCTATTTTAGTGGCCTCATAACACGGGGTTACCTTCCCCAGAGTGACTGATCCAAGAGACCAAGGTGGAAGCTGAAATAACCTTTTATGGCCTCAGTTCAGATATGGTACATTGTCCCTTCTGCCATATTCTATGGGGCACAAAAGGCCAGCACGGATTCAGTGTGGACAGGGATATAAAAGGTTATAAACACAGGAGATGAGAATCATTAAGTGCCATCTTGGAGGCTGGTTATTACAGAATAATAGGACTAAATATCATGCCATGGGTGAGATCATCATTATCTAAGATTTTAAGATAACATATAATAATACATCTTTTAGTGCAATGAAAAAATAGTAGCCAATCCAGTAGTTCATATATGTTAGGGACAGTTTGATAAAAGCAATGTTGTTATTTTTTTCATTCATAAAGACTGAACTGAAATAAACAGGTATAAAAGTATTTTCAGTTTTAAAAGTATTTCTACAAAAAAATCAAAGTTGATTTTGATAAAATGGTGGCACGGCCTGTGATAGCACCAGCAAAAGGAGGCCAGGCCCTGAAATTAAAACGTCCTGAAATCTGCGCCAGTCACCATATGTGTATAATCACATGTATGTATACATATATATTATATATATCATCTATATATTTTATGCATATAATTTGACATCTTTGAGGACTTGAATTATTACCAAAATCCTGCCACTACTGTTATATTAGTTAAGAGTAGTTTTTGCTGCATGTAACAGAAAATGTAAACTACAAGGCTAAAACAAAAGAGAAGATGTTCTCTCCCTCCCTTAAGAGAAGGCCGGAGGTCAGAGCAAGTTGGTACAGCGGTGCCATGGTCAGCAAGGACCCAGCCTCCTTCCCTCTTTCTCCCCTTCTAATGCACGCTTCATAGTCTGAGCTGGCCACTGCGGCTCCATCAGTCTGAATTCCAAGTTATGAGGCAGAAGGAGGAGGAGGAGAAGCAAAAATTTGGGCATAGCTCCTAATTTGACTCTAAGCTTCTTGGAGGTCCCACGTGGTGCTTCTGCTTATATAGACAGGGATGTAACCACAGAGCCATGTCCGCCCGCAAGGGGAGCTGGGATATGTAGTCTTTATTCCAAGTGGCTAACATCAGGGTTATTTCTCTGATTCTCTAAAGAAAGACAGGAAAATGGATATTGCATAGGAAAATAGCAATCTCTCCCAAATTGTCAATTTTTAGAAGACATGATTTATGCATTTACCAAAAAAAAAATGATTGACAATTTAAACATATCAACTAAGAAAGGTAAAGATGTATCACACATAAAGCTGCCTAACTTTCCCAAACATGTTGGGTTGTTTGTAATCACGGTAGGTATTGAGCATATTTTTAAATATTTGATGTATTAGAAGTTTATGAAACAAACTTATTAAATAATTCTTCAATGATACGAGTTTGTAGACATTGATCTAAATTTAAATTATCATATCCTTACCAAATTCTGAGTGTTACAGATTTTTAAAAATATGCTTCAAAGTGAAAAGAGAGCTATTTTTCTTTTTTTCAAAAGGACAAAAATACTGTATTTATGATTTGAGAGAAATGACGAAAGTTTCCAAGTAACTTGGAAGGAGTAAAGGGTTTATGCTAAAATTAATTTCTGAAGGATTTTGAAGTATTAATAAAAGGAGCCTTCCCTACAGAAGAGTTAAAATATTCACAGGGAAGGGGTTTACAGGAATGATAACTGTGGTAATGTGCTTAGTGTATTAAGAGAAAAGTATGAAATCAGTGTATAGAACCAAGGTTTAGATAATATAAAACAGCATTTTAATTTTTAAGGTAACCATTGCAGAAAAATGAAAAAAAAATGAGAACTGTATTTCAATGAAGGGAGCCATTGTGTGCAATATTAAAAAATCAAATAAGTGTGAGAATTTTTCAGATTTATTGCAAAACCCAATTCCAGAAATTCAATATATCTAAAGCTCTCAAATTACTCTTCTGTTGCTGTCTATCTAAGTAATCTTGGCTGTTTGTTAGACACTTCAGAAGAAAGTTACCGGGTTGACAGCATTGTCAGATTTTGGATTGACCTAGCCAAGCACCAGAGTGGAGGGAGGGGCTCATTTTCAATTTTAATTTGCCTAAAAATATGCTTACGGACCTCAAGGGGAAAAAGAGACACGTGGCTTGGTGGCCTGACACAGATTTCTATAAGCAGTAATTATACCAAAATTCATGGAGCCTGAAGGACTCACTGCTGATATACAAAACCTGGCTGCTAAAACCCTGAAAGGGTGAAGGTTTGTTAACTTAATTATCCCCTGAGAATTTTATACTTCAATTACTGTGTGTTAAAGTTAGAAATGTAAGGTGTAACACCAAGGTTGCTCCTGTGGTTATAATTGGGTCTCTTTCCTTCTTTCCATGATAGTAAATTTTAAATATTAAAAGGTGAATTTATGACAATATTCTATTCTATCCAAAACAAGTAACTGGACATTTCTGCTCTGGCCAAGATGGAGTAACAGTGACCCTCCTGTCTTAAACAACTAGAGAATGGTGAAAATAATGTTTTCTAGAAACTGGACAATTCAAAATACGGGATCCCTTAGAGAAGGTGAACAGTATTTCCTAAGATTGCCCTAGCTTCGTGTCTGGAAGCAGTTTCCAAGCTACAGTGTAGAGAGGGAAATCCAAACAGAGTCTGGTGGTCTCCCTGAGTCGAGGAAAAGGAAACTAAAGTTTGGGAAGGCCACCCTCGCAAGAATTTAAGGGCAAAATACTGGAAAGGAAAGAGCTACAAAGAGAGAGTGAGAGTCCTGGAGATTGCCAAGGAAGAGCCTTCAAATCTTTGAGCATTGATCTAAGAATATGCGCGCGGTGAGTGTCTAAGTCCAGGAAAAGAATACGAGAAAGCAGACTGTAGAGCACTTCTCTGAGCTCACACAGGGCTGGAAGTAGTTTGTGTTCTCGCCATCCAGAGTGGAAAGACTTTGCGATACACAAGGCATCAGGTAAAATCCAGAAGAGTGTTGCTTTCGTAGTGGGGCTGCTAGTCTAGGCACTAGCCCTGAATTGAAAGTTGCACTGGACTAGCCCTAACAAAGCTGAAAATCAAGCCTCAGAAATATCCGATTCCAAGTAATTTAACTACGTGATAAAACAAAATCCAGTGCTAATATAGAATACAACAAATCTATCACTCAAGAAAAAAAAAATTCACAATGTCCTGTGTCCAGCAAAAGTTGCCACACAAAGAAAGAAGAAGCGTGAGAAAAAGTATCAGTAAAACTGAGCCAGAAATGATAGAGATGATAAAACTAGGAGAGGATGATAAGAGTGATTATGAATAGCTCATGTATGTTCAGGAAGGTATAAGAAAACATGAGTATGACAAGGTGAGAAATGTAACATGTGAAAAGGCCCAAGTAGAACTTCCAGAGATGAAAAGTAAAATATCTGAAATGCAAAAAGCACCGGGTGAGATTAATAGCAAATTAGACACTGCAGAAGAAAAGATCAGTGAACATGAATACAAAGCAATGAAAACTATTTCACATGAAACATGACAAATGATGGGAGGGGTAGTCAGTGCTTCAGTGACTATGTGACAATAACATGTGGTCAAATGTGCATGTATGGACAACCAGGAGAGGAAGGCAGGGGAGGGAAAAATATTTGAAAAAATAATGGCAACATTTGGTGTTTTACAATTTTGTGAAAATTATAAACTCTCAGATTCAAAAAGATCACGTAAATAAACTTTCAAACCATACCCGGACACATTATAACCAAATGTTTGAAACCTAGTAACAGGGAAAAGAATATTAAAACTTGCCAAAAAAAGGAAATTTTTAAGCAGGCAAAAAACATAAGAAAGACAGGAGACTTCTCATCAGAAGTCACGCAAGTCAGAAGACAGGGAAGCAACATTTTTAAAGTGTTGAAACAAAAAAAAAACTATCAACCTAGAATTCTTCACTCAGTGAAAAGTTTATACTGGAAATCCTCGAAGAGCCATTGAAAATGTAAAGTGAAGAGAAGTGGCTACCCTAAAAAGTACTCAATCCAAAAGACATCAGGGGAGAAGAAAAAATGATGAGAGAAACTGGAAACGAAGATAAAATAAATGGCAAGATGGTAAATTAAAACCTAACTCTAATAATGGTATTAAATGTAAATGGCCTCACTGTGACCAGCCTCACTGTGATGGTCCTTTGATGTGGCCACTTTATAGGCTGCAGGTCCCAATATCTTAATCAAACATCAATCTAAATGTTGCTATGGAGGTATTTTGCAGATGTGATTAAAGTCTGTAATCAGACGACTTTAAGTAAATGAGGTTATCCTAGACAATCTGGCTGGGCTTGTTCGAGCAGGTGAAAGGCCGTAGGAGAGGAGAGGAAGCCTCCCTGGTGAGGAAGCAGCCTTGCCTGGGGACAGCAGCATCTGCCAGGCCTGAGAGTTCCGGCCTGACCTTTGACTCCCTGATGACCTGCCCTGTGACTTGCCTAGTCAGTTCCCACAACCACACAAGCCAGTCCCCTACCGAATCTGACATATCTCCTGCCGGTCCTGCCTCTCTGGTTGAGCCCCAACTTAGGTACCTGCCATTTAAAAGGTGGAGCTTTTCTGAGTAGCTTAAACAATAAAACTCAACAGTATGTTGTTTACAAGAAACTCATGCTAAAGACACACAGGTAGGTTAAAAGTAGAATGATGGAAATATGTACATATTATACATATCATACAAACGCTGACCAAAGAAAGCTGGAACGGTTATATTAACATCAAAGAATTTTAGAACAAGCAATATTAAAAGGGATAAGGAAGAAGCAATTTATAATGATTAATGAATTAATTCATCAAAAAAAACATAACCAGCCACATGCACATATATCTAATAACAGAGCTTCAAAATACACAAAACAAAAATAGACAGAAATAAAAAGAAATTGGCAAATCCATAATTGCAGTCTGAGATTTCAATCCTATTCTCTCAGTAAAATATAGAGAAAATAGACAAAAATCAGTAAAGAAACAGAAAATTTGAACAGGAGACAAAGGTGGACAATAAAATACTTAGCCTCAGAAGTCACACATTGACACTCCTGTCATATTCTATGGGGCACACAGGGCCGACACTGATTCAGTGTGAAGGGCACTTTGCAAGGGCGTAAGTACCAGAAGATGAGGATCATAGGTGGCATCTCTGAGGTTGTCTATTACAGAACTGTCAGAGCTGAAATGTCATGGGTGGGGTTATCATTATTTAAGATTATGAAGTGCTATATAATAATATGTTTTTTAGTGCAATGAAAACACAATAGCTAATTTAATTGTTGACATTTTCCATAGGCATCTTAAAGCAATGTTGTTCTTGCCTTTTCCCCCCCAGAAATAAAGAAATAACCAGGTGCAGTGGCTGATGCCCGTAATCCTAGCACTCTGGGAGGCTGAGGTGGGAAGATCACGAGGTCAGGAGTTCAAGACCAGCCTAAGCAATAGTGAGACCCTGTATCTACTAAAAATAGAAAAAATTAGCTGGGCATGGTGGCGCACACTTATAATTCCAGCTACTAGGGAGGCTGAGGCAGGAGGATCGCTTGAGTCCAGGAGTTTGAGGTTGCTGTGAGCTAGGCTGATGCCACGGCACTGTAGCCCGGGCAACAGAGTGAGACTCTGTCTCAAAAAAAAAAAAAAAAAAAAAGAAAGAAAAAGAAAAGAAATAACTGGAATCAATGTATACTGAAAACATTCCTACAACAAACTAAAACATAAAAACATTTCTACAAGAAATTAAAATTGATTTTGATAAAACGGTGGCCTGGCCTGCAGCAGTGCTACCGGCAGGAAGGAGAAGCCCTACAGGTGGGAACGGGTCTTAACGGCAACGTGCTGAAGAATACGCTAATCAGTACATGTGCATCGTCACGTATACACATTATTGTTTACACGTCCTTCAAGGCTCTGTTCTGCGAAGACCAGCAGGAGTCAGCGAGGCAGCCCAGAGGTCAGCGCAGTTGCGGGCTGAGGCCATCAATAGATAGCGCAGAGCTAGCGACGATTTGCCGGCACGTAACGGAAATAGGACTGACAACTTTTCCCTGGTTTTGAGCTTGTGGAAACTGAATGGTTTTAATCATATCAAGACTGTAGTCTTTCACTGACTCTTTCCCTTCCAAAACTATACAAGCTTGCTTTTCCTGTATTGAGTGTGCCAAAAAAGCAAAAGCACAACCCCAAAATGCTGTCAGCTGAGACATTTACAGCCTCTAATCAAAAAGACGTGTGTTACAGCGAGAACACTGAGCCCCTCTACCAGAAGCGGAGCTGAGCAGCGCAGCCTGCGCCTGTCTTCAGTATCTCGCCATGCATCATCCGCTTACCTCCGGGTACCTGGATCCAGCATCACACCTCCACCACCCCTGCCACAACCTCCCACCGAGCACTGCCCAGATATGCAACTCAGAGCCTGGTCCCCAAACGAAAGGGACCCCGAGAGCACCAAAAGTTCCTCTGCTTAGGTCAGTTTTACTGTCCATATACGCCTGGACGTGCATGACTCTAAGTGGTCCCTGGCACCTTACGTGTTGATGAGGCCATGCATGTGACAGGGCCCCACTGGAAACAAACATGAAGGACCAGTGAATGGTCGTCTTCAGAGAGCAGGGGAATCACGGTTGGTGACTGCCATTTGCATTACTGGTTGACACGAGCAGTGCCCATGAGGGCCTAGGATGTAAGACTTACAAAGAATTGTGGGTGTTCAAGGGAACACTAGAATGTACACTCCGGGAACGCAGAAAAGAACTCTGTGCTCTTGTTCGTCATAGACTGCCCAGAACCTAGGACAGAGCCTGGCACGTGGTGAGAACGTCAGTATTTGTTGAATGATATATTACTTAATTTCACCTTTTAAAAAATATCTTTTGCTGAGACATTACTCCATAGCTCTTCAGACTGAGAATTCATTATTCATTATTCATTATTAAGATCCATTCTTTCTTTTCCCAAATTATTCATATGGAAATGTTCAAACATACAAAAAAGTTGAAAGAATAGTAAAATAAACAATTACATACCCACTATCTAGGTTTAATAATTGTTAACAATGTATTGTATTTGACTTATTTCTTTTAATACTATATATATATTTATGTATGTTTATATTTGTATATGTATATAAATATATGTTTATCTTATGTAAATATGTATATCCATATAAGAATATGTAAATATGCACATATTTGTGTATGCAGGTAGGCATCTGGATCGGGTAGGGTTCAATTGGAAAAGCAGAACCACTGCGTATCTGTGAGGCCACTGCCTTCCTCTTTGATGCTGGAGATGGAAGTCCACCGGGCAGGAGTCAAGAAGGGAAAAATCAGTGTACAATGGAGGAAACCAAGGGCAGGCTGGACCCCACTAGTAAGGGCTGGCCCTCAGGAGGATGGTGGTCTTCAGAGAGCAGGGCAGTGTACAATGAGTAGCCTTTGCCATTCTCGTCTCCTCCAACCTTGATGAAGTTGTGTCCTACTGAAGTCAGGGCCCTTCCTTATGGAATCAAACACACGTCCCTGGCCAGGACCTGGCCAGGCTGGATGGCGGTGATTACGGGCCGCTGCTCACTTGCGCCAACATGGGAGATGTGAGCCGGCCGCTCAGTGACGATGCAGGAGAGCTGCGAGGCGGCCGTGCATCTCTGCTGCCCTCCAGATCTCCCAAGAAGGTCTTTTGTGGCCCTGCCCAACAAGGAACACACGGAGGGGGAATTCTGGGAGCACAGCTCTGCCGAGTGAAGTTGCCACACTGTAAAGCCACCATTTCAAAGTAAGTTTCAAAAATGTTGTCACTTAGCCACTGAAGTGCTTCAACCTTCATCTCAAAGGTCCCGTTCTTAAATGGCAGAGAGAACAGCATCTGAGGAACTCACATGGCAAATGCTCGGCTTTCACGTGATCACGTGTTTGAAACAAGGCCATGTGCTCTTGCAGTTTGGTATTACTCTCGTTTCATACAATTTCTTCTTTTTTACAAAAGATTTTGTTAAATTCATCTGTCCTGGTCTGGCATTGATTTTTATTTTCCTCCACTGAGTGCAGAATGAAATTACCAAAATCGTTTTGACAAATAGTAAACTTTTTTTTTTTTTTCTGGGAAAAACCAGTTAGCATAAAACTTCCAGAGGGGAGCCTGCTAATAGCTCGAGCTTTAAAATGAGTCCTTTGACAAATGTTTTTTTCTCCCATTCTCAAGCTGTTACGACAAAATTTCCATCCTGAAAAAGGAAAACATTCCAAATCTTTCTTCTTGAAGATCTGTATTGGAGCTCTTATAAAATATCACTCTCTCCTGTTCTGTTTTCTTGGCATTCCTTAGATAGCCATTGCAAACAAAGACTAAAACTATTTAAAAAAATTATGTATTGTCTCTCATTAGAGTCAAAATATCCCTTTAGCCGCTGAAACCTGAGCTGAATTAGGAGCAGCAGTTGAAGAATTTGTAACCAAGCAAAATTCCATAGCAACAAGTAATTAAAGTTGATTATAATTGTAAGACATTTATTAAGGATTTTTTTTAACTCTTAAGTAAAATCCGACATGAAAGAATGTGTCTCAGAATTCCAAGGCACAGAAGTTGGCAACAAGTAAGAACCATTCATGTGAAGTTCAGTCATTCAAAAACTGGCTGCATATTTGAAGCTTGAGAAAAAGCTTCGCTTTAAGAATTCCAGCACAGTCAGCTCCCTAATTAAGCCCAGGTTGAATTCTGCGTGTAAGCTGGTTGCAACCCTGAGTGGACTCTCCCTCAGCGCGAACATCATTACTGGAGGCCTAGTTTCCAGACTAGTCCACAAAAGCTTATTTAACCCACAAACACCCAAATTACAGCCCTAATCATACTATTTCAACTGCATCTAGCTACATTGTTTTATGGAAAATGCATTCTGAATTCCAAGTTGCAATGCCAAGAACACATCTTTCCTGATCCCAAGAGCCAGAACAGGCAACTGTAGTGGGTTCACATTTTACTTTGTAAAATATAACTCTAGGTTAGCACTTCCCTGAGCATCCCCAGGACTCTTCTCAATAACAGGGTGGGGGGCTGGTGGGAAGAGTCTATGATCAAATAAACTGAGGAAGTCCCACATACCCCCTCTCTCTCTTTTAGGAAATTTCAATTTATTTTGGGTTATTAATTCTCCTAGAAGTCCTACCATAAAGTCAACTGCTTGGCTTTTTCTTTTTTTTTTTTTTTAACCTAATGTTTCCCAAAGATATTTGACTACAGAATTGTTTTTTCAAAGGAAGATCTACTAATAAACCTTGGCATTGTTAGATTCATAAGGGACTAGTGTTCCATGGAATGCACTCTGTGAAATACTGTCCCTCCGCAGTAACCCCGTAGAGTGAACTAAATCATTGATTCTCAACCTTGGCTGTTCATGGGAATCATCTCAAGAGTTTTAACACCTTGGTCCTTGGCCCACAGGTTCTGATGTCCCTGGCAGGCATGTGGCCTGAAAAACAGAGGATTCTCATGAGCAGCATAATTGTTAATTGTTAAATTGTTCCAGGGGACAGACGTGAGGCTCAAGTTGTGTTGCTTTTGCGCCTCATCAGCAACATTGCTGACCCAAGGGTGGCTGGTCCCAGGTCTGTCCTGCCAGCATGACACGTCTCACAAGGCTAAGAGCAATGCTTTGCAGGTTATGTGAAATAAACTCTTTAATTTAAAAAAAAACCCCAGAAAAAGTATTGTTTTATTTTCTGTGATGCCATCCACTAATTCATGGTCACTAGGATGTCCACCAGGGCCACATTCTGACTTTCATGGGCCCCAGGCACTTCTGCCTTCTTGGGCTCCTATCTCCATTAAAAATATTAAAAATTGTATTTTACAATTCCACTGGGATAAAGGCAAATATAATCCAGGCAGGATTAAAAATTAAAACATTTTCTTCAATCCTAAAAGTTCTTTTTCTTATGACTTTAAAAGAAGTTAAAATATTTTCCTGGGCCCCTAAAAGTATCATGTGCCCTATGCCAGCCCTGGATGTGATTTCACTAAAGGAACATGGACAAAAGGTCATGTTCTCTCACGCTGGGTTAAGTGTAGCGCATCAATAATTTGTAGCCAAGTGTGTGGGAACTTGCCATTGGGTTTGTGTACACAGGACTCAGAGTCACCAGGGATCTAAACTGTACACTCATCCACTGGCACAAACGAGGGGAAAAGGTTCTGTAAAGCAATAAGAATCGGCATATTAAATACTAACGAAGAGGGTCCATTGTTTCATTCAATTTAAAGTGATTTATTTAAGTCTTGCTCTCTCAACGACATGGATGAACCTAGAGGACATTGTGCTGAGTGAAATAAGCCAGGCACGGAAAGACAAATACCGCCTAGTCTCACTTATATGTGGAATCTAAAACAGCTGAACTCACAGAAGTAGAGAGCAGGTGGTGGTTACCAAAGGCTGGGGGTGAGGGGTGGATGCGGAAAGGGGAGATATCGAAAAAAGGATACAAAGTTTCAGTTAGACAAGTAGTAAGCTTTAGTGATCTCTTGCACGGAATGGTGACAATAATGAATAACATTGCATTGTATATTTCAATGTTACTGAAAGAGTAGATTTTAAATGTCTCCATCACCAAAAAAAGTATGTGAGGTAACGGATTTGTTAATTAGCCTGATTTAATCATTCTACATTGTAAACATGTATCAAAACATCACATTGGACCCCATAAATATACAGAATTATTATTTGTCAATTAAAAATAAAATTTTTAAAAAAGTCTTGCTCTCTCCAATTAAAGTGATATGGTATAGATTCCTGATGCTACTCAAAGTGTAGTCTATGTTCCAGGAGGGCCTGATATCTTTTGGGAGCTTGTTAGACGTGTAGACTCTCAGGTTCAACCCCACATCTAATGAACTAGAATTTACATTTTAATAAGAACCCTAGATAATTCACAGGCACTTTCAAATTTGAGATGCCCTCTTATGGATAATTCATTTACATAATCAGGCAAAAGAATTGGTGATTCGTCATCCCAAAAGAGGGGCAAGGATGTTAGAGCTTGGCGAGAAACCTACTGTTCACATCAAAGGCTGTGCGAAAGTTAACTTGGGTCCCAGTGGAGCTTCAGGTGGTCAAGTCAGTTTGAGCTCAGTCAGACACCACCAACAATAACAAGCCTCAGGGAAAAACAGCACCGGTCTTTGCAAAAGGAGGTGGAAGGGTCCCCGAGAGGAGGCTGTGACTCAGTGAGGGGAGGGATCAGTCTGCCATCAGCCGGCAGAGCTTTCTCAGGTGTTGCAGGGGCTTGGCTGCTGGGCTGGGATTCAAGGAAAAGGCCATGTTCTCTTGGGGAGGGGTTGGGAGGAGCCAGACAGAACAAAATAAAGCAAAGCAGAGCCCAGGCCAGGGACCTGAGGCTCACAGAGACTAATGAGGCTGCAACCTGGGACATGGGTGGCTCTGAGGATGGAGAAGGCATCTAGGGTTGTGCCACCGCGGGCCGGCGGCTGAGGCTCAGTCGCTGTCTGAACCACCCTTGAACCAGGGCTGGGGCAGAACCATTATGAGGAAGATACAAGGGTCCAGGCAGGGTAATGCTGGGGGCTTCTAAGGATAAAAAGCCAAGATTAACAGTGGAAGTCATTGGATATAGAAAGTCACCCCAAGAACCTCCTCATCCCCAACATACACACCAACATAACAAAGTGTTCTTGTGGAAGGGTCATTCGAATCTTTGCTGCAGGAAAATGCCAGACCTACTCGTTAACCCTAGCATGGCAGGCTACCTGTCATCTGACTTCCCTCGGAACACTTTTCCTGATCGTGTGAGAGGATGGCTTCTCCCCACCCTCTGGGGCGTGGCTGATATAATACAAAATGCTGCTTCACCCTTTGTGTTCCAGTTGGCAGGCAGTGCAGTTTAAAATGTTGGCCCATCTTTTTCCTGTTATTTTAAAACACATTATTTATCTTTTGAATAGATAGTAAATGTATGTGGGACAAAATTCAAAAACTAGCAAATGCTGTATAAGGAAAAATATCCCCCCCACCCCCCCACCCCCGCCTTGGTCTTCTCCAGGTACACAGTTCCCTATTTGTCTCCTGATTTTCCCTAGTTATATAACCTGCACTCCTGGAACCAGAATGCTGTGGTCCTAATCCTACACCCTAATGGACTCAGTGCTCACAGGTGGTCTTGCTGTATTTTATTCCATTGAAAAACGGGCTGAATGTTGTCCTCTAGTAGTTGCTTCCAAAGTGACTAGTGGAAACTATACTCCATAACCTTTTGCAGGTTCAAAGACCCTTTTCTGCTGCCTTATTCCCGATGCATGTTACAGGACGCTGTGAAATTCTTGCATGCACGTTTTTTTTCTAGGACTTTTTAGACCTTGCTCTACTGACTTCACAGGTTGACCGAGGCTGTGAAGTGCTCTGAGCCAGACTGGCATTTTCTCCTATGAGGTAATTTGATATCTTCATCTAATTGTCCAAAGAATTCTTCTTTTCTCTCTGAAGTTCGGTAACTTCACTCAGATGCATCTCCACATCGATGGCTCTGTGTAAATATTTTCCTCCAGGTTGTACTGTTGTGATCTTTCAAAGTGACGAGCCAAGTCTTCCTTTATTTTGGGGAATTGCACTTTAATTACATCTTTATTTTCTATTTTTATATTTTGGTAGGGATGTTAGATTTATTTATTTTTAATGACAGATAAAATTATATGTATATACTGTGCATACATTGTGGAATGACTAGCTAATTAACATATGCAGTAGCTCACATGGTTATCATTTTTTGTGGTGAGAACACTTTACGTCCATTTTTCAAGAATATAATAAGTTGTTAACTATAGTTACCATGTCGTACAATAGATTTCTTGAATTTATTCCTCCAGCCTAACTGAAATTTTGCATCCTTTGATCAATATATCCCCAATCCACTCCCCAACCATCTTTAAATATGTTTTTGTCCGTTGTTTTGCTAATCTTCTTTGAAGATATCAATTATGTGTGTGTGTGTGAACTGCTATGTATGTCTTATTTCTCACCTTTCTCTGAAACCCTCTTGTGACTCTTGGCCCATGTTGATTTCGTATTTCCTTTCTTTCTCAGTCCCGGCACCCACCGCCTTCACTGTTCTTCAGCGTCAGCGCTTCCCTTCCACGCGGCTCCCTGTCTGGCATTCTTCTCTGTAATTGTTCTCTTTTTCGTCCTCCCCTTCAAGACCTCTCCCAGTCAAGCTTGTCCCATTCTCTTATTTTACCAAGTCATCCCTGAGCTTTTATCTTTGAGCTCTGGTTTTACAAGGAACTCAATTTTTTAAATCAGGTTCTCCATTTCTTCATTAAAATTTTTTTTACGTCTTGGCACTATGTTGGATTACAATGTTTATCTGACCTACGGCAACGTTTTTCTATGAGGCTTGCTTGTCTGCTATATTCCTGTTTCTTTTCTCATTTTTCACGCATTGCTATTGTACAGATTCTGTGTTGGTTCCTTCTTTACTCACAATCATTTATGAATGAGCTAGGTTCCTGGACAAACTACACGCAAGAGGCTTCTGGGGTCTGCGGACCAGGGCTTTATCCCAGGCTAGAAGCAATTCCTCCCGGTGCCCAGTGAAGTTACTCATGACACAGACTTTTGTGCGTGAGGTTTTTGTTTTAGTTTTAGGTTTCCAAGTTCCCCAGTCAATGGATATCAGCAGCTGCAGAGGTGGCCTCAATTCAGTCGTTGAACACACCTCGTCCTACTCACAGACCCATCTCTACAAACATGGCATGTCTGCGTGCACCTCTGTTGGTCCCTGGGCTCCACACTGGGTTTGGAGAAGGTTGTGTTGCTGCCCTACATGTTCATGCCTACATTTTCAGAGTTTGGGATTTTTTTTTTATTGATTGAAGAGAGAAGTGGAGATGGAACGAGGAAAGGAAGTGAAACCAGGAGTAAAACCAGGATTGGCGCATTTTTTCTGTGAGTTAGTTAGTTCGATTATTATTCTTTTCCCTTAGGCTATGGGAATGGCTATGCTTGACTCCCAGTTGTTTTTGTTTTTTGTTTTCATTTTCTGTGCACTTCATAATTCCTACTTGTTCCTCTGAAACCTTCACCAATCTGCGTTGCTGTTGCCATGGGCAGAAACAGTCTCCACTATTGTTCAGTGGACAAGCAGGAAGACAGTTTTGTTCTCAGGATCAAACTGTAGTTTATAATCCACCAAGCACGAGGCAGGAGTTTTAATTCATAGTTGATACTTGTGTTTCTAACACAGACTATTCAGAACTCTGAGGACAGGAAATTTGATTATCTGTCCCCTTTAAACCTTACCCAAAAAACTTGTCTTGTTATCGACCACATCTCCAGTGCCAAGCACAGTGCCTGGCTCATATATTCATTCATGCTGAATATACATTTGAAATAGTGCACATGTGTATTAATAGGCTTCTTGCAGAAAAGCAACTGAGTACGTAAATACAAGTACTGTACACAGCACAGTCTTGGGCACGTACGTTTGTGCTACATGTCAGCTGCGCCTCTGTTGTTATTCTTTCACCTACAATCTCAACCTTCGAGAGGACAGAGGGAGGTCTCACCACAGATTTCCCTAAAATATCACAAAAGGAAATGATGATAGGAAAGCTTGATGTCTCCAATCTTTAATCTATCCTTTTTTGACATAGTCAAAAACATCACATTTCCAAGTATATATGAACTCTAAAAAATATAACCAAACATGTAATGTAGGTAATAGTTTACTCTGCTCTTTTGTCTCGGAAGACTTAAACTTATTGGACCAAGATGAGCATCTCTTCTCTTAGTACCTGAGGACAGATGAGCCAGCGCTGCTGGTCTCAAGAGTTTACCCAAGGACCTGTATGCTGACTACAGCTGGGACTAGGCATGGCCATCAGCTTATGACAGATCCTTCCCCAGTCAAGCCTTCAGATGAGACACCAGCCCTGGCCAACACTTTCATTGCAGTCTGTGTGAGACTTTGAAGCAGAAGATTCGGCTAAACTATGCTCAGGTTTCTGACCCATAGAAACTGAGAAATAATAAACATGTTGTTTGAAGCTGCTAAGTTTGTGGTAATTTGTTACACAACTGTAGATAGCTAATTCAGCACCACTTGGAAAACCACCCCTTCCCAAACTTCTTATATACTGAATTAGTTTCCCAGCGTGGTCTGTAACAAACTGCCCTCTCCCTTTTACATCCATGGTTTCACATTCATGGTTTCAACCAACCATGGATTGAAAATATTTGGGAAAAAACCCAAAGGGATGGTTGCCTCTGTACTGAACATGTGCAGACTTTTTCTTATCATTATTCCCTAAGCAATACAGTATAACAACTGTTTACAGAGCATTTATATTGCATTAGGTATTATAAATAATCCAGAGATGATTTAAAGTATATGGGTGGATGTGCATAGGTTATGTGCAAATATTACACCATTTTATATAAGGAACTTGAGCATTTGTGGATTTTGGTGTCCTGGAACCAATCCCCCATGGATTATCGACTGACAACTATACTACAAACTAAGTGGCTTAAAACAACAGAAATTCATCGTCTCACAGTTTTGGAGGCTGAAAGTCTGAATCAATGTGTCAGCAGGGCCACGCTCCCTCTGAAACCTGTGGGGGAGAATCTTTCCCTTCTTCTTCTTACCTTCTGGTGGTTGCTTCAATCCTAGACCTTCCTCTGCTTACAGCTGCATTAATCCACTGTGCCTCTGCTGTCACGTGGTTCCTCCCTGCGTGTCTCACAGGCCATCTTTTTATAAGGACACCAGCATCTTGGATTAGGGGCCCACCCCAGCCCAGTCTGACCTCGTCTCAGTTTAACTAATCACACCTTCAATGACCCTATTTCCAAACAAAAGCACATTCTGAAGTATTGGGGGTTAGAACCTTATAGATCTTCTTGGGGGGAGTGGGTGAAAAATTCAACCCATAGCGTATACCAAGGATGCTTTTAACTGGCATGCTATCATATTCTGCCTTAAACAAACTTAATCTGTTTTGACTGCAATGTTTTCACAGCGAGGAAAGGTTTGTGTTATTCCTGATTTGTGTGAGACTGATTAAATAAAAACTGAAAAGTGAGATGTGGCAGGGACATCCATCACTTAACAGATTTAGGCAGCACTCGCAAACCCAGTGAGGCCCAGCTGCAGAATAAGTGCTTCGCTACACGACCTTTGTAATATTTCCGGTCGACACGGTTATTGCTCAGTGGAGGAAGGTGGAGGAGCATGGAGAGGATGGCATCTTGTTTTTGTCACTAATGTGAGTAATAGAAAAGCTGGTAAGTTTATGGATGTGGAAGATGACAAGTAGTTTAAGATGCAATAAAATGTTTTATATAGTTTCCAGATGAATGTTTTAATAAGGGTACCAAGACCTTACATTTAGATATTGCTGCACAATTTACACTGTGTTTCTTCCCTAGCAGTGTGCTTTTTACAGAGTGGGCACCCAAAACGTGCCGATGAACTGGTCACCGTGGCAAGGCTGAGGATGCAGAGCAGTTCAGGTAAGAAATGTGCTCAGCGAGTATAATATTATTGTCTTCATATTCAGATGCGCGAGTAGAGCCTGGAGACATCAAGTTACTCTCTCACGTTCATTTCCAGGTGTTAAAACAGGTTGTGAGATTAGTGGTCTAGTATCCTTTGCCTTTGATATACTACCCAGAACAGCAACAACAACAACACAGGTGTGTTTGTGGGGGAAGGAATCCAGGCAAGGATAATGTAAGCCCCAAAGAGGAGAGAGATAGAAGAGAGTGAATCTACACACTCTGGAAGGCCCAGGCATGTGGGAGGGAGGGCCCTTTATAACGTTCCCCTTGTTCCCTCTTCATTTCCAAGATGAGGCACAGTCTAGAACAGGTATGTGTGTCAGATGTCCTAAGGAACCTGGGGCCCTGCCTGGGCATTACGACAACGATGGACAAAAGCATTCTAATCTAAACCAGGAACTAGTTGGAGAACAGGAATCTTAGTTAGCATGCCTGTCGATATCAAAACTCTAAACTGTTTTTGGCCAGGTAAGCACCTTGGTACCTGTGCAAGCTCCAAGAAGGACCTCAGTCAGCTGGGGTATGAAGACACAGTGCCCCAAACAAACACTGCTTTGTTGACTCTATGCATTTTCTCTAAACATTAAAGGTTCCTCAGAGAAGCCCATTGCTCCACCAAAGCACATCGTGTTTGGAAAGGCTTGTGGAAGATCTGCTCAAGCTCATAAGGAAGGTGAGACAGGAGGAGCTCTGGACTGGTTATCAGGAGATTTGGTCCTGGTTTCTGATCTTGCTCTAAATAGCTGATGATCTTGGGCAAGTCCTTTAGCTTTGGCCTAGTAGACTCTGGTTTCTTGTCTAAAATAAGATGTATTGAACATGATAGTATATCACACTTATGACACTTCTGCAATAACAGGCAGGCCAAAATGACTTAAACAATAAAAAATGCGTTGGCCCTGGAAGTGTAAGTGTGGAATAGGTTTGAGGCTTAATTGAACCTGGTGGCTCTGGCTCCACATCTGTGATTCTCAGCCTCCAGCAAACTTTCTTGCTTTTCCCTGGCCTGAATGGATTCCTGCGTCCATATCTGCACGAATCACTGGAAGAAACTGGTGTTCCCACCACTGGCTCAAACCACATTGGCCTGAACTTCGAAAGGGGGAGAGAGAGAGAGAAAGAGAAAGGATGCTGAAGAGACTGCTTACTTCTATTTCAGAAGGTCTCTAAAGTTTCATCAAACTCGAAGGAGTCAACAAGTTTTATAAAATAATAAAAATAAATTAAAACTTAGAAAAATCTAAGGAATCCAAAATAGAGGCTTAATAGTAAAGAAAAATAATTCTAAATCATTTAGCTAACTATCCTCCAGGTCTTCTAGTGATACTGTGTGCAGCTTAAGGACCAACGTCTATTGGCTTTTCATAAACTTCCAAAGGGATGTTGTGTGTGAAAGGTCATCCTTCCCCATGATAATTTTGCTAGGATGAGCCTTTCCCCATGACATATGGCGCTGTTATCTCCTCCTAAAGAAGAGGCACTGCAAAACCTGCTAAGAGGAAAGTGACGAGCTACTCTACATCCGTTTCATACTCTTTAGTGTGTTTGTGCACATGTGTGCATATGCATGTGCATGTACATGTGTGTGTATGTATGTGTGCATGTATGTTTGTGTTCCTCTCTTACACTCAAGGACTGTTATTCAACAGCTATTGGCCAAAGTCATAATGAATTTCTTTTTTGATGGTACTAATAAGCTTCTTTCTAAACTACATTTTTAAAGTCATTTTCAGACTCCATGTCAAAATAACACATTTTTAATAAGCTATGACAGGCCATCGAGCTCTTATAAATTTGCAATCGTATATGTGCCTCCACACAAAGCTAGCTGAGTAATAATTCTATGATTTCTTTTATTATTTCTAGTGATAACCTTGTGGATCAAAATAGCTGTTTATATAGCAATCCAATGTTTTATTCAAGTGAAAAAATGAGGTATGTTCCTGGTACAATTGCATCTGTTCAGCGTAATTATGACCTTTGCGATTGTTACTCAGCACATTCTTGACTTCAGATACCACCTTCGGGTAAAGCACGTAGGAACACTTGTCCAGATGATATGATTTAGGCACATTCATCTCAGTACTTGGAAAAGGGCTTGCAAATGGCCTTCACATGGGCCATTTAAACGCTAGCAGTATAGAATCTTGGAAATCTTAGAGTTTATTTAACCCATTATCCTTGTGCCCAGAATATGTCACCAAGTGTAAGTGACACTCACAAACATTCCCAAGGAAAAAATAATTAGATGTTAGCAAAATATAAATTGAATCTCAGATCCTTGTTGCTAAATGAACATGGTTTTCGGTAACTTCTCTACGCTCACTTACTCAGAGCGAAGATACCCAAAGACTTCTTGGGCTAAGATTCCTGCCAGCAACTACTGCATTTATTTTGTTAAGTATTAAAGAACGAGGAGAGAGCTTATCCAAACTACTTTTGTTCATGGTGCTTAAGGATAATTTGCTATATTTCAGGCTTTGCTTTTAGAGCTTAGACCGGTAAAAGAAAAGCCACAAAGAAACATATTTTTAATACACATCTGGCACCAAAATTAAGGGATGTGAGGTAATTGTGACTAAAACATATTGAATGAGTAACCCAGACGGCCTAAGTGCTACCTTGCGCCAGGTTTTCAGAAGGTTGTTTTTCATGCTCACAAGGATAGCATTTGAAATCACTGCTATATAAATGAATCATAGTTATTACACGGCTTGTACCAACTAGTATAAAATAATATTTATGGAAATTACAGGCTTTGAGCAATAGGCTTCATGCAAGAGAGGCGTGTATAGTGCCAAAGCTAAGGGTGTATACTTTGACCCAGTAATTCCACCTCTAGGAAATATGTCTAAGGAAATTATCAGATACTCAAAATGTATGTTCAAGTGTTTTTAATTTGTTATTATTTTTGTTCAATATTCAAATATTAAATATTTTATAATAAAGAATTGACTGGCTTCCTCATACTACAGAATAGTATTTGCCCATTAGGAAAAAACGTTTATAGTATTATTAAGGTACTAGTTTTCTGTGGCTGCCGTAACAAATGACCACCAGCTGGGTGGCTTGAAACAACAGAAATGTATTCTCCCACGCTCGCGAAGGCCAGAAGTCCAAAATCGAGGTGTTGACGGGGCCATGCTCCCCCCGGAGACTCTAAGAGAAGATGCTTT
The DNA here is from genome assembly GCA_004363605.1 of Indri indri. Lineage (NCBI taxonomy): Eukaryota > Metazoa > Chordata > Mammalia > Primates > Indriidae > Indri > Indri indri. The sequence continues at coordinate 3,096 of RJWJ010021990.1, read as the reverse complement.
TGTACTTCTCCCAGCTGCTGGTGGCTCCGGGTGTCCCTGGGCTTGTGTCATCATCACTGTGATCTGGGCTTTTGTGGTCACATTGCCTTCTATGGTCTGTGTCTCTGTGTCTTCCCTCTTATAAGGACTTCTGTCCCTGGGTTAGGATCTACCCTAAACCCAGGATGATCTCATCTCAAAATCCTTGACTGAATTATATCTGCAAAGACCTTTTTCCATATAAGGTCACATTCACAGGCTCTGGTTGGACATGTCTCTTTTGGGGGAGCAGGGGGGAGCATTCGACCCACTACAGCTAGTGACGAAGCAGCGTATATGACTCTACGCAGTCCTACCTCCACACCGTGAAGACACAGACATGTCACAGGATGTGAGAATGAGGATGAAGAGACCCTGCCGCTACCCCCACACGCAGAATTTTCAAAGGAAGTGAAGGAGAACCTGTGGTTTGGGGCACGGACCTCTTGGCATGACCATAGATGTGCAAAGGGTCAGTGGGAGGGAGGCCGTGGGAGGAGGATTCCAGTGGAACAGCTGCCCGCTGTGTGAGCCACCCTTGGGGAGAGGGAAGGGGTGCTCGTGCCTGACCCAGAGCCTGGGAGGGAGGTTCAAGGGGACCATTTGAAGGCAGTGAGTGATGCCTGGTGTCCCATCACAACTGTGAAGGGGAAAATGACGGAGGACTGGATCCAACTGCCACAGGAGACCGAGAGGACGAGAGAAGAGCAGTGCGGGGGCTTTGGAGGCAGGGCCGGGACAGGGTTGCTCTGGGGGGACCTGCCTGCCTGAGGGGTCTGCCAGGACAAGCAGTGCATGGGTGCTTCCTGGGGCCAGACGTGGGTAGCAGGGAGAAAGCTGCTGTGTTCATTTCCTGGGGCTTGCTGTCAGAAACTGAGGGGCTCGTGACAATACATGTTTATTCTTTCACAGTTCTGGAGGCCAAAAGTATGAAGTCAAGGTGTGGCCAGGGGGCTCTGAAATCCACCTGGAGGCTCTGGGGAGAATGTGTCCCATGCCACCCTTCTAGCCCCCGGTGGCTCCAACCATCCTTGCTATTCTTTGGCTTATGGGGGTGCAACTCCAGTGTCCACCTTCTCCATCACGTGGCCTTTTTCCCTCTGTCTCTGCTTCCTCTTCTTGCGAGGACACCCATCACTGGATTACAGCCCGCCCTAATCCAGTATGACTTCATCTTAACTAATTATATTTGCGAACATCCTATTTCCAAATAATGTCACATTCGGAGGTTCCATATGGACAACCCAGTACAAGATGGGCCATCCTGGGTGAGTCCAGGGTGGCTGTGTGGAGGGGTGAGGACTGCAGAAGGAGGGTGGGTGCACAGTGGGACGGCCCAAGGCTGAGCGAGGAGTCACAGGGACTGCTCAAAACAGAGCTGTGTTTGCTCAGGGCAAGGCCAAAGGCACCCAGGAGAGAAGAGAGCACAGGGCATTTCTAAAGAGCCCTGAGAGAAGAACCATCTTTACCATGAGCCAGGGCACAGCTCCCCAGTCCCCCAGGAACTGTGCAATCCCCAACCCCCACCCGCAGGGTTGTGGTGGAGCACGGCACCGCCCCCTTCCTTGCTGCAGTCTCAGCCTCAGATGTTTCTGAGAAGGGGAGGGAAGAAGTGATGATACCTGGCTTACAGTGTTGACTGCATCACAGGACACACGCTGACATGCACATGTCAGCATGTACCGTGCATGTATGTCCTACAACATGGCATTATCCTAATTAAAGATGTGAGTCTAGTTTAGGACTGAAATTAACCAGGGGGATTTTTTTTTTTTTTTTTTTTTTTTTTTTGAGACAGAGTCTCCCTCTGTTGCCCGGGCTAGAGTGTGGTGGCATCAGCCTAGCTCACAACAACCTTAAACTCCTGGGCTCAAGCGATCCTCCTGCCTCAGCCTCCCGGGTAGCTGGGACTACAGGCACACACAACTGTGCCTGGCTAATTTTTTCTATTTTTAGTTGTTTGGCTAATTTCTTTCTATTTATGGTAGAGACAGGGTCTCGCTCTTGCTCAGGCTGGTCTCGAACTCCTGAGCTCAAGCAATCCTCCCGCCTCGGTCCCCAGAGTGTTAGGATTACAGGCGTGAGCCACCGCGCCGGGCCTAACCAGGGGGATTTTTACTATCTGAGAGCGGCGAGGCCAGCCCGCTCTCCCATTCCTGGTCAGAGGAGGACTTCCACAACAGCTTTTAAAGGAAGCACAAGAGGGACAAATGCACGTGGTGGGATTCTCGGTGACTTCATGCATTTTCTTGAAAACCTGAGTTTTGCTACCACGGATGGTGACTCGTGAAGAGCTGAGAACGGAATGTCCTCACCCGCTGTGCAACATGGAACGAGAAGCAGTAACCTCACCGGGGACATTAGACTGGGTGACATCTCCGCAGGCCCTGGCCCGGCAAAGGGAGCAGGAGGGGGATGGCATGGCAGAGAGAGCCGCAGAGGGAGAGCGGGCTGGGCGGCAGGTAGGCGTCGGCTGCCGCAGCGCCAGGACGGCCCTGCTGCGGGAGAAGCAGCGGCAGCCCCTGTGCTCTGGCCACAGAGCGACACACGTTTTCCAGTTGTACTGTGACCCAGTTATGAAACCTGAGAAAACACCAAGCAAGCCTTGCTCTCCTGGCCACAGGGCTGTGCCCTGGTAGCACCAAGCGCCTGGACTCCGACACCTGCTGCAGCCGGGGAGCCGCCCTTAGGGACCCAGCTTTGTTTTTCTGTCCGTCCTCCAGTTTATGCACCGAGGCCATCGCCTCCTCAGCACCCTGGTTCAGAGAAAAATAAGGCTCAGGTTTCCTGTCTGTTCATTAATTTTGTTTTTCCTTTTGAGGCAGGTTTCATTCGGCTTCTCCGGATGCCAGTTTTCTGTTGAGCGAGAGCCAAGGGAGTGTCTACTTGATGTCAGGAGAAAGAATGCCAAGGGCTGTGCAAAGGGAAACTTGGAAGGAACCCCCGCCCCCTGTCTAACTTGGTAAGCTGAAACACCACTCCCGCCTAGGGAAGAGCAAAGTACACAGGCAGTGGGGTAAGTGCTTAATAGGGTCCTTTGGGATAGGCAACTCTCCACTCCCACCTGCTCAAAGTCCC
>RJWJ010021989.1:0-27300 GCA_004363605.1 Indri indri | reverse complement strand
TACAGGCATGCGCCACCATGCCCGGCTAATTTTTTCTCTATATATTTTTAGCTGTCCAATTAATTTTCTTTCTATTTTTGGTAGAGATGGGGTCTCGCTCTTGCTCAGGCTGGTCTCGAACTCCTGAGCTCAGAACGATCCGCCCACCTCGGCCTCCCAGAGTGCTAGGATTACAGGCTTGAGCCACCGCGCCCGGCCTCTTCCATAAAATTTTTCCTACCTTGGCTTCCAAGATATCCCACTTCTGAGTTTCCATGATGTTGATTACTTCTCAATTTTTTTCTGACTCAACCTTTTCAATGTTAGCATTCTTTATGAGTCCATCCTTAGTTCTCTTTATCAAGGATCATGTGTACGATAAGATCAGAACCTCCTTCAGTCCAATGACTTCCACTGACATCTATTTGCTGAAGATTCTAGATCTCTTATTACACTCAAATTCTTTTCTTTCTTGTATATTAAGCTGTCCACTCCACCTGGAAAAGCTGTCTACTCCACTCCATAAATACTTCAAAATAATATGCAAAACTAAATGCACCATTTTGTTACTATTTAAAAAATTTAATATATTCCTTAGCCAGAAGGTTTAGTTATGCTGGAGACTCCTCCCCTAATGTTTCCACATCTAATATCACACCGGTGCAGTTTACTACAAAAATGTCCCTCAAATCCAATCTCCTGGTTTCCATAATACAACTTTAGCCAAAATCTTCATCATTTCTCATCAAAACTATTATCATATCCCCTAACTTGTCTTTCTGCTGCCAGTAATACTCCACAAATTGCCCCTGAAATTAGCTTTCCAAAAATCAAATATGATCATGTCCTGCCTAAATATATCTTCATGTACTTTCCATCATGTAACATATTAGAGTTGAAATCCTTAGCCTGGCTTTTTACAGTCTAGTACCAATCTATCTCTCAAGCTACTTGACAACATGCAAACTTTACTTCGGCCACATTTACTGTTTCACTATTCTCACAACATCCTGCATTTTTAATTACTCCTTCTTTTGAATCTGCTCTATCTTTTCTCTGGATTATCCTTCCTTTCTTTCTTGAAGACCTGGTTCAAATGTCACCTCTGCTAGTAAGTTTCATTCATTACTCCAGGCTGAATTAGCTACTCCTTCTAGTACCACTGCTTATGTTTTTACAAAAAAAAAAAAAGAACAAAAAAACACCCAATATTTCCTGCTTTGACGTGTCTATCTCCCCCATATTTGTAATATCTTGGCAGGCAAGCAACATTCCTTGGTGACCAAATATACATTAAACAGAATAAAGATATATACCTTTTATTACTTACCTAAATCTATATGTACGAGTTCTGCTGACTGCTCATTTATTAAGATATTCTGTACATGTCTATCGCCAAGTCCTAGGATGTAGCCAACTGGGGAAAAAAAAAAATTGAAATTACTGATTTCTTCTATTTCTAATATACATTTAGCCATAATTTCAACTAATACCATTGACTCAGTATAATTTTTAATTAGTTTAGACTTAAAGGACATTATGTATATAACTAGCCATTTTGACTTTAAGTCAAATCTTGCCAGCTATTTTCATGCATATTGCATTTTACAAATCCTAACTGATTTGCTGGAAAATATTTTCTTTTTATTAATAGGCACACGTTTAAAAATATTAGTACTTTGAAAATTATTATAGTTAAAGTTGAGACCCATTATTTACCTGGGCCAAGGCAGTGTATTATATTTACTCAAATTTTTATTTGGTGTACTTCTAAATTGAGAAATCTATGGGTAAATTCTTCATTCTTCAGTGAAACTTTCTTCTGCTTAATGAATTATATTTAACACAAACTAATCATTAATCCATTTCTCCATGTATATATCCAGGAAAAACTGCATTTGTGTTTTTAAGACAGATAACAACATATCTTACAGTGCTTTTAACCTAATGAGAGACACCATCTGATGTTACATAAAAAAGCACTCAGTATAGAGTCAGGATGCCTGGGTGCCTGGCTTCCTCTGTCATTAACTAGGCCTACTTTCTTGTTTATAAGCTAAATTAATACCAGATTAGTGATCCTCAATGTAGAAGAGAGTTTCACAATTATCTGGGAACTTTTTCAAAATATACATGTCTCCCTGGGGTATGGGACATAAATGATAGAAGGACTTGTCTTTAGTTAAAAACCAACAGATTGGATGATCTCTGATGTACCTATTAGTTCTCATACTCTAGGATCTTGTTAAATGCCCTACGTAGCTATTCCAATCTCTTAGAAATTAAAAAAGAAAGTAAAAATATGTGTTGTACACTAAATATTTAAATATATCATGATTTCTATTCTGAAAACAAAATTCTATTAAACAGAATCAATCATTGGGTGATATTATTATGGCATTATAGAGGTTCTGTGCCAAAGACCAATAATAATTAAAGGAAATAAGTGGAATTATTGCAGGTTTTATTATTTTCCCAGGAAAGTCTCAAAAAATAATACATTGAAAGGAGAGAAAATAAGCCATATTCACTATAAAATGAAGAAGAAGAAAAACTAGTCTTATTTCCCTGCCTGGAGAAGAATTCTCTTTTGCAAAAGCTATAAAAAGCTATGGTTAGAAGCTAAGAATCGGGATGAACAAGAAACACAATGATCTAACGATGAAGATGGTTTAGTTACAAACCACTATAATCACCATCATGCCCCTGCAACTCAGAACATAGGAAAGCAATGAATCTACTAAGATATATAAGAAGATTACCAATAGAAGAAGTGGACACACTGCGAGTATAAGCCAATCGCTTCTCAAACCAAACAGCCGGGTCTAAGAATTTTTCCATGCAGAAGTAACGGAAAACTGGTTGAAAATTTTGGCAAATATCCATGAAGGTTTCATATTTCTCTTCAAAAGACTTCTTTTGCACCTCCTTTAAATAAACCGTATTTAAAATTATTTTCTCAATATTGTGTTCAACCAATGTAACTAATGTCCATTACATTTCTATATGAAAAAGATGATAGATATTGGGGCAATAAAAAGATGGACAAGATTCTTTAATCACAAGAAGCTAACAGTCTGGTGAGGGAAGCAATAAATTATAAGTGATAATCCCTTTAGAATTTTCATATTAATCACAGGGGAAGGAGGCGCAACAATAATCACTGTTACTTGTTTTAATTAAATTCTAATGTGAATGATCCTGTAATCCAGATGGAAGTAAACACAGAAATGCCAAAGGTAGCTTCAGGTAATCTCAGGTGGCATCACAGAACTAGGGGTGCAATAGGAAACAGAAAAGGAGAAAGAATGAAGAATTCCTGATGAAGGCAGTTGACATGTCTCAGATCTTTGTCCTCCAGCATCTTCTCACTATATAATACCTTCCTGAAGCAAAGCTTCTCTACCTCAATGAGCTCAACTCCCATCTCTGTGCTGATGACTTCTAAATCTGTACCTTTGGCCCAGATATCTTTATTAAGCTCTAGCCTGATATGCTTCTCCAACTGCCCCCCTCCCCTGCCATATCTTTACTTGGATCACTTCCAGATGCAAACAAAATACCTCTTCATCTTTGGCAAACCTCAGTCACCTCCTCTCTTCTTCAATTCAGTAAATAGCCTCACCATCCACCCAGTCACCCTAACCAGAAAACTGGGATGCACTGACTACTTTTCCCCAACCTCACTTCCAATCAGCAATCAAATTCTATCAGTTCTGCCTCAATACTTCTATCTTCCCACAATTCTCCATTCCTACCCTTATTAGTCTTAGTTCACACCCCAACTCATGCTTTCTTAAAAATGTAACTCACAGTGCTCTCAGAGTTTCTTTCTAAAATGCAAATCTGATATTACTATCTTTCTTAAGGGTCTTGCCTACAGGATAAAGTGCAAACTTGTTAGCGTTTCCTAAAGCAACTCTACACTTTTTGACCAAAAACTACTGCTCCGATCTTATCTATCTACTCTTCCTTAAAGGTCTATGCTGTTTTTGCCTGCTCATCCCTCCTTCCCCTTGTTTGTATGCTCCCTTTGCCTTGAAAAACAACTCATTTGTAAAATTTGGCTACAATACCTTCTCCATGAAGCCTTCTTGAATCTAATTCTCTCCACTCCTCCCCACCCCAGGTAGAACTAACCACTTCCTACTCCATGCCTATACTGTACCCTGTGTGTTCTCGACAGACTTCCATCACAATGCCTATAGCACTTACTGCATGTTTTTAAAAACAGGAAACAGAAAGCACAATAAAATGAACAGTAAATAGATTTTGGAATTGGATAGACAAGATTCAAATCCTTGCTCCACTCTTTATTATGCTCATTGACCTTACACAAGTTAAGAACACTGAACTGCTCATTTATTTTAGTTTTATTTTTTAGAGACAGGGTCTCACTCTGTTGCCCAGGCTAGAGTACACTGGCATCATCATAGCTCACAGCAACCTCAAACTCCCGGGCTCAAGCAATCCTCCTACCTCAGCCTCCCAATGCTGGGATAACTGGCATGAGCCACTGCGCCCGGCATGAACTTCTCATTTGAAAATGGGGCTAAGGATGATGATGATTAGTCATAATATTTATGAAGTCTCTACATAGTCCCTGGTAAGTAGGAGGCATTTATTAAATGTTGCTGAATCAGTGAATAAATGTCAGACCAGATGGCCAGTATGACGTGGCAAATGTCTTAGAAGTTTCTCTATAGCAGTTTCACATAAAAATTACTTCATAATCTATTTTTTATTTTAGTTAGTGCTTTGTTTTATTCTGTGTTTTTAAAGGGATGGGGGTCTTACTCTGTTGGCCAGGCTGGCCTTGAACTCCTGGGCTCAAGTGATCCTCTCAACTCAAGTAGGCTGGGATTACAGGTTGATGCCACCACACCTGACATTCATGTTTTGTTAAGAATTAGCTTACCACAAATTGGAAGCAAACTAGCACACACTGAATTACATTTAAATTTCTCATCTGACAAGGGTTGACATGTCATGTAGTTTAAAAATCTTCCTTTTTCACTCACGTACACTTTCAGTCTATGAGCTTACTTTCTTTTACTTAGTACCTTTAACAATTACCTTATGAAATTAAAACTTTTGTATTCCGTGATATCTGATAGCTGTCAGCTTTAATAAGCTATTAAATGATCTTGCAATAACTTTTAATTTTGAGCGCCACTCACCATCATTTTCTTTTGGCATTGATAGGCACTAAAATCCTTTGGCCTGTATCTTTTATGAGCACCATCTTCATTGTTAACAAGAAATTCACCAATAGGGACAGTTCCTGTGCACCATTCAAGAACACCACTTCGCTGAGAGAGGGGAACCACCTGAAGTTAAAGAATAAATACCTTTTGATTATGGAAGGCCATCAAAGAGCATCTGATGAACATTCAACTACCAGAGTCAGTGCAAAGCACTTTTTCAAGTTGTATTAATATTTCTCTGTCCATAGGAGACAAAGCTCCTTGGAGGCAAGCAGCTAGAAATAAACTTAAGCTCAAAGAATATGATTTTCTAGGCTGCTGCTTAGAATTCTGAAAGCCTGTCCATCACTCAATCCCTATCGATCCCTGAGAGGTCATTTCTGTTAATTACATTTATCATCATCTGTGATTGATCCATACTTAGTTTGTTCCATTTGGCAGAGGAATGAACTCTGCTTTCCTTATACTTTTAATATCTATTAAATTTGAGGGATTTCACTTTGAAAAATATTATCCCTGAATGTAGTCTCAAATTTAGTATGTCTTAATTATTGAAATTAAATGTATTCTTGCTTTACAGTCTTATTAGCTTCACCAAGAGAAAATGTATTCCTAAACATAAAATAAGAAAATTTTGCTGGGAAAGTTATTTTTAAAAATTATGACATACTATAAACATGTATAAAGCATAGAAAAATGATATAAACAAATACCCTTTTATCCATTAAACAGCTTTATCAAATCTTTTTCTCACATTTGCTGGGAAAGAGACGAAGTTCCCTTTGTATCCCTCACTGATCCCATGTCTCTTCCCACCATCAAGATTACTGCTGTTTTATCATGTTCATATATTTTTGAGTTTATTTTTATTTCAAAGCTAAACATACATAAATAGTTGTAAGCTTTAAATAAAGAGTATAAGTATACTTCTGCAATTTCCTTTTTTCTTATTTAAGACTTTTTATCACCAGCTGTGTTAGTATAATTAACTCTAACTCATTCATTTTAACAGCTGAAGCTATATAAATATACCACAATTACCAATTTATCCAATTTATGTATTAACATTTACATTTTTCCAGATTTCCCTGAAATGTTGCTGCAATGAACCATTCTCTCAGTAAAGATATTTCAGTTTCTCTAGGGTTTATACTTAGGAAAAGCTGGGTTATAGGGGATATATATCTTCAACTTAGTAAACCAGTTGAAGCAATGGTATCAATTTATATACCCACCAGCAGAGTTATTCCACAACTTTCCCAACACTTAGTATTGTCAGACTTTTTATATTTTCCCAGTTTGAGGGTGTGTAATTGTAACTCACTGTCGTTTTAATTTGTATTTTCCAGACTACTAGTAAAGTTGAGTATCATTTGATAGTTTTATTAACCACTCAAATGTTTTCTTCTTGTGAACTACCTTGTTTGTATTCTTTACTCTTTTTTGTAGTTTTTTTTCTTGCAGTCCTACATGTTTCTTGTTAACACTATTTCTAGGCAATTTATTCATATTAAATACTTTGTTATTATAGAAGGGACTTTTTTCCATTATATTTTAAATGAGCTTAATGGTTAAGATAGCTCCATGTTATAATAAATAGAATTACTTGCTAGAGAAAATAAACACTTATTGGCATATACCATTTTGAAAGTGTAAGAAATGTACATGGGACTATCCTAAGAGTTTCTGAAACACTGCTTCTCTGTTAAACAATGAATTATTTAAACATATTAATTTGTTTATATCCTCATAGAAACAGGAAAAATGAATAAACAAATAAGTCCTATTACAACAGTGACAGAAGAAGAAAGGGAAAAAATGAGGTACAGGAATGAAACCAGTAAGAACAAACCAATAGAAAATAGGCCCCTCAAAATGAGGATTTATTGTTATTTCTTAAAACATAGATAGGCTAAATGAACAATCAATATAATAGCCAAAGATGATTAGCTAATAGAATAATGTGACTGAGGATTATCTTCTCAAACAAACTGCTGGAGGAAATGTAAATGGATAAACCCCCATTAAGGGTAATTTGGCAATATCTACCAAATTATAGGTGGATGTATCCCCCCTCTAACCCATCAATTCAACTTTCTGGAAATCTAGCCCACAGATTCACCTGCACGTGTATGAAATTTATATGTTCGATGTTATTCATTACTGCACAGCATCATTTGTAGTAGCAAAAGACTGGAAACAATCCCAATGCCCATTGATAACAACTTGTATAATAAAGTATATATGTACACAGAATGCAGCTATTAAAAAAATGAGAAAGATCTCTATAATATATTGATGAGTAGAAAAACAGATAGGAAAAAACTACTTCAGTTGATTATAAGAAACATCTAACTACAATTGACATTAATGAATATACTTTTTTTAAGAAAATACATGTATACTAGTTGGTCCTTTACAGAAAACATTATTTGCTGACCCCTGGTCCAAATAATGGCATCTTTTATATGTTCTTGGTGAAACAGCAGAAGTATAAACTAGATACCTTATATGTGCAGATAGTCAATTTCCTCTTCCTAGTTTCAGTGTTTCTCTGCAGTAACGTATTACACATCTGGAAAACCTGCTGCATGACAGCATCTTGTCTCAGGTCATCGCGGCCCTTCGCAATAATTAAACATGAATAACTAAGCGCAGGTCACTTTATTATAAAAATACGCACAGAGTCATCTGAGGATAGCAAAGGGTACTCAAATCATTCTGAGCATCTGTGTTCTTCTTAACAGTTTCTGAAGACCTATTGCCGTTCTTTCATTTAGAATAAGCTATAACACTGAATAGGCAGACTGATTTAGAAAAAGGAAGTTTTCGCAAGCCACTTTGTAATTAGATAATTGGAATGACCCCACCTGATGGCACACTGCAAATACCTGACTGAAGATACACTGTATCTCTCCACCATTCCCTAGCAGGGCCCAAAGAGCTCCTGCCTTACAATCAGTAAGGCAGAAGTGATCCTCTTTTGGTACATTAAATAGCACTTGGCCCAGTGCCAGGTCTAATATAATAAGGTAAAGGATCTCAATTTGTACTATTCAAAGAAATAAGTAACAACCACCAAAACAGTTTTTCACAAGCAGCAAGCTCACTGTTAACCTCATCATGTCTGTACATGTTAACAGTATTTTTTTTATTTGAATCAATTGCACAATAATGATGGCCTAGTAGAGACACAAAAAATGGAGTAAAGCATTCTGGTTCTACAAAGTAACACATTTCTGTTCTATAAGTCATCCTGATTTGTAATTATTCAGAATAAAGACCCAAATAAAGCAGGAAGAAAATAACAACAAAGGTTTTAGTAACCCTCTAAAGACTAAGCCAGAGAAAGGAAGAAGTCTCACCTTAACAAGCTGTCTCCTTTCCTTGCCATCAGAGCCTACACAATCTATTATTTTTGGTAAATTTAAACCTCCTGCTAAACGAAATTCTGCTTTAAATGATTGTATAGTCACCAGATTTCCATATTCTCCTGTGGGATCCACCTAATAAAAAGTATACGCATGATAACAGGTCAGATACACTATTTGCATTTAAAGAAAAATAAATTATAAACAATAATTTTAATATTAAACAGAGGAATGAATGACAATGTGTTGTTGGTTAAGAACTGGAGCTATAATTTTACTTATGTTTCATGAAAGATTCACTTAGTCATCTGAGAAATAACAAAAATCCTCACAAAAATCTAGTGACGTAAATTTTGGAATAGGGTGGAAAGGAGTTTCTAGTTTATAATTGCTAAATCTGGCGTTTTCAGGAAATATTAGTAGCTGAATATAGCTGGAAAGGTATCAGTTAATCCACATGATGCAGCTATATTTCAAATCAAGTAACTACAGATACTAAGCCCTAAACTGCAAACTCAAAAGAGAGACTTACAATGTACTTAAGATGATCATTTTCTAAACTATAATGTTTATTATTACATATATGCCTGCCTACATGGTACTTCTAGTAATAAAAAATCATTAGAACAGACCTAAATGTATTATGTATATACAGTCAACTTAATACTACAATACATACTCTATTACCTAATATTGTAGTATGTCATAGCCAATACATTCTACTGCACATAGAATTTTAAGAAAACAATACATAATAATTGGGAAATTTCTTGCCAAGTCAAAACTTAATCTTGGCATAAGCACATAGAAACTTTCCTTCTTCTAGCCAATGAAGATAACAGTCCAGAGACCTTCATAAGAAAGATGGGAGGTGTAAAACTGAAGACAAAGGAAAAGAAAGCAGGAGAAGCTTTTGAGTATTTCAGGGCTTGAACAAAGGAGAATCTAATATTGAAAACTTTTAGGTCAAAATACATAAAATTGCCAATATTTAACCAATTTGACCTACATAAAAAGGCTATTTCAAATGCTCAATCTAATAAAGAAAAATTTAATTTAAAAAATCAAATGAGTTAACAGTAAATTACCTTAATTTCCATAGTAGGTACAACAACATCTTCTAAATTCTTAAGTTTAGTAATTGGTTGGTCTGTTGGAATACTTATGCCTTCTGCATTTAAAAATGGAGAGTTTTTTAGTGACAACTGTGAACTAAGGAACAGCACAAAAGGTCAAGCAGGAATATTCAGCAGATGCCATAGGCCCCAACTTGCGGCTAATCTGTGTTTCAGGCCCTGATTTAGAAACGAAGACTCAGGGCTCTGGCTACTATGCAGCTCAGGGTCAGAACTTAACAATGGTTAGTGTGGCTTACAAATGAATTTGCAGATTACCTGGCACTGGTAATTAGACCAGACTCCACTTGAGGGACCAGACTGAGCATGTTAAAATAATTGCATAACAGTTTGCATAGCATATAGATAACATACTCCTGTCACATTACTATTAAACATGGCTAAAAGACATGACAATATTCTTTGTTTGCTTAGAGAAACACTACATGAAGTCTCATTCTTATTTTAAAGTAGTAAGAATTTAAACTTCAAGATACGATTCTGAATAGAAAAAATACAATTATTAAAGTATGGCGAGATACTCAGAAGCAAGTGCACACTTAGAGACTAGACACAAACCAAATACTAGAGCAACTTATAATCATCTGAACTGAAGCAGCAAGAAAAGTGATTAAATAAAGGCATTTCAGCACCTACGGAAGAAATGGTAAGTAAGGTGTTCTTAAGTTCCAGGGTACAATGAGTAACCACTGTCATTTAAAAAAAAACCTATGACCCTAGAAACTCTCAGTTTTTCAGTTACTTTAATAGACTTGCCTCTTTAATAGACCTTTGTTGCAATTCTCTGCAACAAGTGTGTGCTCCAGAAAACTACCAGAAGAAATCAAACCATTAATTTAGTGTAGTCATCTATTGTCAGTTCCACCAAAAGACATTAAGCGAAAAAGAGACTAGGGGATGTTGAAGCTATTAGATAAAAATTAAATTTTTGGATCATATGTGAATTGTAACCACCAGGACCTTTGTATTTATAATTACAGCATTGTTTGTGATTTTAAGCAGATTTACTTATTAGGCTCTATAATTACTATATCCCTACAGAAAATAACGTAGCAAGAAAGCAGCATCATTCTTTCAGACACATACTTCTCTGAGTCTTCCACTGAGTGGCATCTAAGTTTGCTAATATAATATAAGCATCACAAAGTGCCTCAATACTTCTGACCATCTGAGGTCTCTTACTTCTGATAGTACGTATTATTTTGTTTGCAGCCTCCATTCGATCCTATTAATAAAAAACAAATGAAAAACATTACATAAGGAACTACCCAACACTTAAACTTCTCAGAGTTACAAAAACAAAGAGAAAAATAGAATTTATGTATAATCTAGACAATGAGATCACTATAATTCCTCAGATACAAATAAAACAGTCATCTTATGAATGAAATACATCAAAAAGTACAATACTCTTAACAGTCAATGACTTAGATGCCTTTTAAAAATCTATTTTTGGGTGAAGGATGATGGTTACATTAAAAGCCCAGACAATATATGTGTATTAAAAAATTGCACTTTTACCCTTTAAATTGATTTTTTTTTAATCTATTTTTTTCCTTTTGACTATTGCTGTGAAGAAAAAAGTAAAATACTACTGGTATCTCCTATGCTTTGGGAAATATTCAAAAATTGTGAGCCAATTTTAGGTGGCATCATAATAACAAAGGATTTTAAAAAGAAATATTGTGGGGGCCGGGTGCGGTGGCTCATGCCTGTAATCCTAGCACTCTGGGAGGCCGAGGCGGGCAGATCATTCTGAGCTCAGGAGTTCGAGACCAGCCTGAGCAAGAGCGAGACCCCGTCTCTACTAAAAAAATAGAAAGAAATTAATTGGACAACTAAAAATATATATATAGAAAAAATTAGCCGGGCATGGTGGCACATGCCTGTAGTCCCAGCTACTTGGGAGGCTGAGACAGTAGGATTGCTTGAGCCCAGGAGTTTGAGGTTGCTGTGAGCTAGGCTGATGCCACGGCACTCGCCCCCAGGCGAGAGTGAGACTCTGTCTCAAAAAAAAAAAAAAAAAAAAAAGAAATATTGTGGGAAAGAATGAACATCACAATTCAAAAAGATATGTATGTTTAATTCAAATACCTCATCAAGTTGAGAGCTTTGTTTAGGTGCATTTTTAGTTATTCTACTCCTTGTTGCTGCCTCTGGTTTGGTCAAAAATTCATCTTTGTTTGCATTTGCTAAGGCCAATATAATAAACAAAGTATGATGGGTGTGATCTATTGAAATTCTAGAGATGAGCTGTAAGAAAATCAAGAATTATTAGATTTATTCAAATAAACAAACAAATAGAAAAACCATGTTTTTCATTTTGCTTAGCACTAAAATGTATGTTACTGTCTAGATACTGCAATGAGTAGAGTGTATGTCTGTGTGTGTGAGAAAGAGATAGAGAGGTACATGAGAAATAAGAGAGAAATTGAGTAACTTACGTGGAGTGAGAGGAGATAAAATGCAAAATTTTGTTTTTTCATTTCCCAGAGAGAAATGGCACTATTTATTGTATATAGTATATAGTAATATAGTAATATAAAAAAAAGCTGTTACTGTGTTTTGATTTTCAGGTTTACTTACATTATTGAGGACTTCATGAAATCCTAGGCCTCCCATCATTTTGGTCCCCATTCTAGCAGCTAATTGGTACATAAGAGGCAAAAATTTATATGATGGAATCTTCATTCCATCTCTCTACCATAAAGAAAAAAACATCAAAATTAAGAAACAACGTATTTCAAATATTCTCACATCTAAGCAAATAAAGTATTCTAAGATAATGCTCTTACTAACATAAACTCATGGTTGTTAATAAAACTCCACTACCTTTATTTTTTTCTTTGTCATTTATCCTATCTGAAAGTCTTTCCAATGAGTATTCTAAATTGACTTGTTGGTAAGTCAATATTTGGTCCTAAATTAAATTGTATTCACAACTGGAATACTTGCCACTGCTTATATTCCAGTGAATCCAGGGAGGACAAATGTGGATGTGAGTACTACTATGATCTTGACTCCTGAGAAGTCAATATACAATAAAATGGAATAAAAATTATTTTTCCCTGTAGGCCAAAAGTAATAAGATTTAGTATGTACTATAGCAGAGATTGATTGTATCTATTATGAATCTTATTCTTTTCATCCAGGAGAACCATTTTACCTTCATCCTTCAAATAGACTTACAATATATTAATATATCTTGTCAACCTAACTTTAATATTGGTTGTCATCACTAAAATCTAACATTTTTAAATAAAAACTTATGAAATACTGCTGTTCTAATATTTTCTTAAAAGTAACTTTTTTCTATTTATAAAAGTAATTCATTATAAAACTCCCCATAAAAGCATAAAGCGGGGGAGAAAAACCCACCTGTGATCACAACATCTTTAATTGCTTTCTACATCCCCCAATCTAGTTTCCCATTCTGGACACTCTCCTGTGGTAACTACAAAGATACAGGACAAACCTAAATTATTTCACCTCCATACAAACCTGCATCATCTATAGCTTATCAAGTGTGTAGAGCACTGAACCAAGTGCTAGGGATACAAAGGGGTATACAAAAGCCCTGGCATCAAGGGGCTTATGTCTAAGTTTTTCAAGCATAGGCTAGAATATTGGGTTGAATAAGACTTGCCTTCATCATGCCATTGACTTCAGAAACTCCAGAATTTTCAAGCCAGAGGGAACAAAGTCGAAATACCCACATATCATGTTCTTCTCCACTTAATAAGCAGTTGATATAATTTTCAACTGCTTTACACAAGAAGCGTTTACGATCCTCTTTCAGTGCACGGAGTGCACATTCATCCAGCTCCAGCTCTCGCTGAACCTTTACTGTGTATCTTGCATTGAAGGAAAATGCAAAAGCCATAAAATTTTACAGAACTACAAAATCATACATGATACACAACATAAGTGGAAAATCAGGTGTTCATCACAGGAGAAAAAGCAAAATCTTAAGGATTATATTATTAAACATAAAGGGAACAAACTTACTTTTGTCTTAATTGGGCAATTCACATAATTAAACCTTCCTAGGCAACCAAGGACAAAGTGGACTCTACCCCAAGCTATTTAGTTAACTTAATTCTCTACTACAATACAGACTCACAACAGGCTTAAATAAAAGGATTTAATTGTCTAATTGGTAACTCTTCTGCATTTTATTTCAGCACCTATCTATCTCTTTCCACTGTGATACTAACATACCAAAAACAAAAAAAGCAAAACAAAACAAAAACCGCCAAAAACCAAATAGCTAACATCTACATACTCTACAATGAGCTTAGAACCAGACCATGAATTCTACACAAAGGAACACATGTCGATGTCTTACACACTAATTTAAGTTGTGATTAACCACAATATGTACTTAAGCAAAGCTCTGTTGCTCAAAACTATGCCAGATAAAAAGAACAAGTCATATTTTCTACACGAACACATTCACTCAGCTGACTTTATGACTGGTGAACACAAACTTGTCACATGTAGACACCTAGTTACCTGTTGGTCTGAATTTTATGTTCCCTAAGGAGGCCCACTTCCTCTTTGGCTCTTTTCAGGAGAGCTTGCTTGTTTTCAAATTCTGATGATTTCATGTAGTTTTCAATTCTCTGGTACTGAGTATCTGAGAACCGGGCTAACGAGAGAAATGCCTTCATTTTTCCATTTCTTAGCTCATCATTGCTTTCTCCATCATAATTTCCAGCAACTTCCACTGCCTTCAAGAAAACACAACCATTTAAATTATATTTACAAGTACTAAATACATCTAAAGAATTACTCATATTAAGGTAATACCCATACTAAAGTTTAATTTATATACACATAAAAGTGAAACTATATGAAATATAGTATTATCTTGACTTTTCAAAACAACTTTGGCAGTGTAGAAATAACACAAGATCTAATATTTGTAAAGAACTGCACAAAAACAAAGAGCTCTATCAAATTGAAAGATAATCACATCATGCTTTTCATGTGACACTTAGTGAGGTAATTATTTCCAAAATTAATTAAACTAAAGGAATAACCTAAAGATTATACAGAGCTACAACAGTGATAATATACGGAAAATAATACCATACTTTTATTTGCTTTTGAAATACATCTGGTCTCAATTAAAAGATCAAGTGTATTCATGCTAAACAACTATCTTAAGGGTTGCTCCTAAATCTTACCTTTTCTAGATAGGTCTGCATAATGACTGCAGGATTTTCTAAGCAAGTTTCTGCTAACCAGTTGCCACAAATTCTCAGACATTCTGTGTATATAAGTTTTAGGGTGGGATCATCCTGGACAAGAAAAGCAAAATCTTAAAATGTAATTCATTATCATGACTATACAAAACTGTCCTCCATGTAAGAGAAAAAAGTGGTTAAAAATATTTTTCCTCATCTCCTTGCACCATACAACTATTTTAATAATTCCAAGTATGTAAGTTTATGAAATGCTCATTTTCTATTACTACCCTTACTGGAGCAACTCACATTTACTGAGTACTTATATATGCCAGCACTTTCTAATGGCTTTATGTTTATTAACTCATTTATTAGCCACAAGAATCCTATGAAATGAGTACTAATATTACCCACAATTTGAAGATTACAAAACTGAGGTACAAAGAGGGTGAGTAAAACTCTAGACAGGACTCATACTGTTAAGCAATATTTAAACATGTTATACTGGCAACAACTGCTTTGGTACAATGATGATTTCTCTAATAACGGAGGATGCCATACAAGCATACAAGATCCAAAAGTAGAGTAAGTTGATATTCACTAAGCAGGTAGGTGTTTGACGGACACTGTAGCAGACAAATCTTTGAACACGTCATGTTTTTTACAAATGCCTCTACTCTATCTGTTGTCTACTGGGGATACAACTGAAGTAGCAACACAAATTTCCAATAACTGATAGGTAATATAAGATAGAATATTAGATGTGATATTTTCAAAGCATTTGGATTGACAAGCTAATTGTCCCAACTTGCTTTTTTTTCTACTTTTGTTCGGTCATTCATTTCCTCTTCCATTTTTTCACTTGCCATTTCAAATTTATAGCAGCTATTTCATGTTTATTTCCCATATATCTTTCTTGAATTCTATAGAAAGTTAAAAGGCTTAACATTGGGATATATCAAATCAATCTGCTACAAGATGGACTGATTGAATTGTTGTAAACAGGAAAAACAGATAGTTTCAAAACTTCTTTTACAAATTAATTTTAAAGACTTCTTTTTACAACATCTTGCTCATGGATTAGTAATTTCAAGGCTTTAAAATAATTATTAAAAATATTTTAAAACATAGTTATTTTTTTTTAATGACAGTAAAACACTATTTCAGCCAGTTAAGAAAAATAAACCTCTGTATAGCTGACATCCAACTTCTTGATCATTTGCTTGAGAATACTCAGGGCAAGACTCTGCTCCTCTTTTGCCCAGAATACTTGCGCTTCCTCGAGTTGCCACTCAGAGACTCCATGACTAGCTGAATTATATTGTTTAATTTGAAATATTGCCTTTTCAGGGAGCTGAAATGAAAATGACATATGGGAATACTTTTATTATTACTACTACTACCATTAATAATAATAATGATGAAAGCAGCAACTACCATTCATTGAAGATTTAACTATTTGTCAGGGACTGTCTTAAGTGCCTTTCTGCCCATCTTCCATCCCATCACCTCACATCTATCTGTATCTCTCTGTCTCTCCTTCTCTCACACATATACACACATATATATGTACACATGTGGTAAGTCTGTGTATATGTAGACAGTGTATATAACCATTCAACTGTTATCAATATAGGAAGTTTGGTATCTTCTCATTTTGTAACCAGGAAATTGAGGTTGAAAAAAATAAAGTACCTTGCCCAAGGCTTAAACTCAGGTCTAATTCCAAAATGAGAAATCTTACACAATTATTCTTAAAACATACTATTAATAACAGCAATCGCTATTTCTCAGTGACATTTTTCACTCATGGTTTCTGTTTTCTGAAAAATAAAAGGAAAGGTCAAGAGGTGAGATGCATAGTTTTAAATCATTTTTACCTGAGTGTTCTTGAAAGTTCGGGCCAGTATAGATAATTCCACAAGGTGCTTGGTGAGAATGTCCTTAAAACATTCTTTTTGGGAGTTCTCCATTTCCTTTGCAATCAGGATCTCCAAAATGACTGTGCGTAGAGCCATGATAGGCTCCCGAAAACTAAAATCACTGTCCTTGAGAAGCTGGGAGTGTTTCTGCCACTTAACATATACTTCAGAGAGCTGTCTATCTGTGATGGATCTGAAAACCAAATCATAGAGTTCATGTAAACAAGAGAAATGAAAAAAAACATATTATGTGGGTTCTGAAACTTAAGATATAATACAAAAAAACATTTATAGTAACAGGACTAGAACTTGTAAATAGTCCTAAATATGAATTAAAGTTTAGAAAACTACCAAATGCTATGTGGTCAGACCTCTAAGACATCAGCAGATAGAACACAAATGATGAACATTTTTAAAATTTTTCTTAAAAATCCTCTTTGACATCACAAAAAGCAGCCCTTCTAAACAAATAATCTTCTGAAATGAGAACATATTCATGAGACCT
This sequence comes from Indri indri, assembly GCA_004363605.1. Classification (NCBI taxonomy): domain Eukaryota; kingdom Metazoa; phylum Chordata; class Mammalia; order Primates; family Indriidae; genus Indri; species Indri indri. The sequence continues at coordinate 9,988 of RJWJ010021989.1, read as the reverse complement.
ATCATAAAGAACTAAAGGACACCTCTAGTCCTGCTTCAGTGCTCCTTGTGGTAAATGAGGACATATCAGCAAGGAAATGAAGTAAACTCATTAATTACCTACTGAGGATGACACTCTATGCATAATTGCAGCCGTCAAAGAAATCACAGTCTAGTAAAGGAAAAGCTGGCATCTGGCAAAGGTTTCATTTACCAACATTGTTTATAAAAGGAACAGAAAATGCATGTTGTACAATTAGTTTATGTGAATAGCATGTTTTCCAAATAATTAAACTACGCAATGCTATCCAATCTTTCAGAGCTACTGTGTGTTAAGAGAAATAAAAAAGATGATGCTGGGAGACCAAGAAGATGACAAGGTGATGACTAAGAAAGGAAAGCTTTTTTAGTTGCCTGACACAGAAGCAAATAGTAACACAAATTCATAGGAACCAAAACTTTAATTCTTCCCTAAATAACCCTATGGAGCAGGTCTCAAACTTTTTAGTAACTCAAACTTTTGCAGTAATGCAATGTAGTGCTAAAGCAGAATGGAGCATGACGTGTTATGGTGAAAACATGAGCAAACAATTCTATCTGGGTAGAACATGGGAAAAGTTATAAAGAGGAAAGCACAAGCAAGCTGAATTTTTAAAATTTGAATTTTTATAATGAATATTTTTGAAAATGCTTATTTTAATAAAAACGTAGTCCACTAGGGCTAATCAACTTACATCGTGATAAAAGGAAAGAAACATACCTACAGTCGGTGTCCATATAGTTTTTATTTTTTAAAGTCACTATTGGTAATGGAAAAGCTGCACTTTGGGATTACAAAGTCATATGCATCACATACCTTGAGAAAAGCTCCCCAATGTTTTCCAGCTCTCCAATAGCCTGCAGTCTGCTAAGCGTGGGGTAGAGTGAATACACAGACTCAAGGCTGCCCTTACACAACTCTTCTACTTCTTTTACTCTAGTAGCAAAAAATAAAACATACTTTGAAAAGTTAAGGAAAGGTTTTCGGGCAGATAAATGTTCAAATTTATTGTTAAAGAGTTCTCATCATAGGCTTAGCTATTGATCTAATAATACAATACTAATATTCACAAGCAACAATGAATACAAAATAGCAGTGGAAACAAAATACAGTTGACCCTTGAACAACACAGGTTTGAACTACATGGTCCGCTTATACTTGGATTTTCTTGCACCTCTGCCACCCCTGCGACAGCAAGGCAACCCCTCTTCTTCCCCCTCCTCTTCAGCCTATTCGACATGAAGCCAGTGAGTATGGGGACCTTTATAATGACCCATCTCCATTTAATGAATAGTAAGTATATTTTATCTTCCTTACAATTTTCTTAATAACATTTTCTTTTCTCTAGCTTACTTTATTGTAAGAATACAGAATTTCATACATATACAAAATACGTGTTAGTTAACTGTTTACATTATCAGTAAGGTTCTGGTCAACAATAGAGTATCAGTAGTTTAGCTTTTGGGGAATGAAAAGTTATACTCAGATTTTCGACTGTGTGGGGAGGAGGGAGTCAGCACTCCTAAACTCCAAGAGGTTCAAGGGTCAACTGTAAACCTTGGAATCATACAGACCTAGATCCAAATTCCAGTTCTGCCACTATGGCTGTGTAACTTTGGGCATATTACTGTATTTCTCTAAGCCTAAGTTTTTTCACATTCACAGTTATTCTGACGATTAGAGAATACATATGGAGAGAGCCCGCCAGTGGCTAGTATATAATTAAATGGTAGCAAATATTATTTCTGTGATAAATACAGGATTCATTACATCACTAACTACTGTTAAGCAAAAAACATGCTATACATTTGTTTAGCCCACTATGGTTAAGTACTTATTCCATGTCTCATCTCATTTGTGCCTCAAAACAAACTGTAAGTATTAACCATCTATTACAGTTTTAAAAATTATAACACTAATGCTAAGAGAGGTAAATGCTATATAACTACTAAAGGAGACCAGATAAAATTCTCAGGATACTTGTACAGGAATTGAACAAAGGGGTGGGAATCACCAAAACTTTCTCGAAGGCTCAGAGTAAAAACTGACCTGGGATCCCAAAGGGAAGTTTTTTGGGGGAGGGCAGAGAATAACAAGGAGACACCTGATTATAGTCACCAAGTCTTTATCCCTTCATCAATGCAAATCCTTACACTGAAATTATTTCTCAAGTTTTGAGAAAAGAAGCCATGACATTGAATGGTAAAATACAATAACTTTGTCTTTTTATAATACCTGGCATATTTGAGACTTTCATAAAATGTGGAGAATTCTCTGTCTCTTAACGACTGCAGAGCATTGTACAATGATTCGTGGTAATTGGTTCCTTCTATTTCTTTGCTATGAGATAATTTTAAAAATCAAAGAAAAATATATTTAAAAACAGAGAATCCTAAGACATACATGTATAAACAACTTCACCAAAGGGCATTTTAAAACTAAAATTAAGATTTGTTTATTCTAAAAAAAATATATTTCTAGAATTTTTAGTAAGAAATACAAAGAATTTATCACTTAAATTTTTCAAGCAGAAAAAAAGAAAAGTTCTCAGATATTCTGCCTGGTTCTAAATATGCTATACTTCCATTTATCTATTCAATGACCACCTATTACGTGCCAGGCACTAGGCACCAGGTTCTAAATCCAGAGATCCACTAGTGGACAAGTCAGATCAGCTCCCACTCTCATCGAGTTTATGTTCTGGTTTGGAGAAGATGGACAAAAAGTAAGAAAAAATACCAGATAGTAACAAGGGACATACAGAGAATTAAAATAGGTAAAGAAAAAAAAAATAGAATGACTAGGTGGCTGCTTTAGAATGAGTCATCAGGAAGTTCTCTTTGAAGATATGACTCCATTAAACTAGAGGTTGAATAACAAGAAGCCACGCACAGGGTAACTGAAGAAAAAGGAGAAGATACATCTAAGTCCTTTATGTAGGAACCGCTTGGCCTGATCAAAAAAACACACAGAGAAGGCCTGTGTGGCTGAACCATAGCTGGCAAGGGGAAGAATATGTTGATTTACAGAGGCAAGCACTGGTCCCACTGCATATTCCTCCATGCTGCTTGGTAACGAAGTTCCTGTAGTTCAGCACACCATTCTTTATTTTCATAATCTAATCCTTTTAAATAGATGGAAAGAATATGGCAGAGTCCCAAATTCTGCAAGGCCTAAACAGGAATTATTAAAAAAAGAGACGTAAGTAATCAAAGATATCAAAAGAAAAAAACAGAAAAAAAACCCAGCAAACATAAAAATTAACTTTAAAAATTTTTAGTTCATAATCACTTAGAATCCAAAAATATTGGTTAGTATGTTTCCAAAAAAAGCCACAAAGATAGAGCTTAAAGGGCTCTAATATTTGAAGGAAGAATGGCTAACGAGTAGCCAGTAATAGAAATGATATTTTCTGGAACCAACTCTAATGTAAACTGTGAGAAGTAATTTACATGAGATTTTCCACATCCACGTGAAGCACTAAGTACACTACCTGGCACACTGCATACACTCAAGAAATGTCTTCCATTGTTTACTAACAGGACTATGATCAACAAATCTGTATTATCTTTTAGGTCAACTGTCCGACTTTCCTGTGCACCCCTGAATTTTTACCTTAATGCCTGAAAAACAGATAACTTGCAGTCCTATCTCTAGAGTTTATCTGGCTGTGTAAATATTCCACTGACAAACTGAAATAATCTCAGCACTACACTAGTGATGGCATTACCAAAGCAGAAAAACAATGTACCTGAATTATTCCTGCCTGGCGGGTTGATGAAGAGATTGCTGTCTCCAGGTCATATGTTACTAGGGCTTTCCCCCACATTGCTTCATGTTCATATGTTCGTAGTCTATAAGAAAAGATAAAAGTACCTTTGGGTTCTACATGCATGTAACTTCTTTATAAACAGAATTACTATATGATTACCTAGAAAAATGCAATTTACCTGGTAAGGGGTTGTAACATTTTCCCTCCACCACAACCATACAGGCTATCTGGCTCTCCTATACTTCTGTAGATTTCTAAGAGAAGATCCTGAAAATATGGAAATGACCAAAATTGGAGGGGGAAAAAATCACTTTAGGAATTTAGCAAATTTTAAATTGTATCATTACCAACATGAAACTCCCAACTCTAAATGTTATAAAAGTAAAATATGATGATATTGAAACAGCTGACCCTAAAGCAACACAAGTTTAAACTGTACAGGTCCACTCATGCATGCCTTTTTTTCAATAAATATATTGGAAAACTTTTTGGAGATTTGTGACAATTTGAAAAACTCACAGACAAACCATGTGGCTTAGAAATATTGACAAAATTAAGAAACAGGTATCTCACGAATGCTGAGAATATACGTAGATATTAGTCTATATTTTCATACCACAAAATATAAGCAAATCTATTATAAAAGTTAAAATTGATCAAAAGTTACACACACTTATAGACCATACATGACACCATTTGCAGTTGAGAAAAACACAAACAAATGTAAAGATGCAGTATTAAATCATAACTTCATAAAATTAACTATAGTTCATACCGTATTACTGTAATGATTTCATAGTCACCTTCCCTTGCTATTATGGTGAGTGAGTATCCACTTAAAATGCTGTGTGAAGTTAATCATCTCTGTGTGAGCAGTTCATCCCTCCAATAAATTGCATATTGTGGTAAAAAGTGATTTTTCATGCTTTTCATGTATTTTTCATCATGTTTACTGCCATACTGTAAGCCTTGATTAACACCAGGGTACCCATACAAAGTACTACTAGGAATGTTGAAAATGCTCCCAAGAAGCAGAGAAAAGTAATGATATTACAAGAAAAATGCCTGATATGTACTGTAGATTGAGGTCTGCAGCTGCCGCCATTTTAGATAGATGATTCATCTTGTAAATAGATTCTGTAAACTCATAGTATCAATAAAGACAGTCCAGTATTACATATATATTTTCTCTTATGATTTTCTTAATAACATTTTCTTTTCTCTGGCTTACTTTATTATAAGAACACAGTATCTACTACATGTATGTGTAGTATACACAAAATATGTATTATTTGTCTGTTTATGTTATCAGTAAGGCTTCTGGTCAAGAGTAGGCTATTAGTAATTAAGTTTTGGGGGAGTAAAAAACTATACACTGATTTTCGACTGCACAGGGAGTTGGCACCACTAACCTCTGTGTTGTTCAAAGGTCAACTGTATATACCAAAGATTTGAATCAGGAAAACAGCAGACTAGTCCCAAACAACAAAATGATTGTAGTCTACCTGAGAAGAATTGCTCACTATTTCTTGAATTAAATAAGAAATAAATACCAATCAACTAGGCTTGTATTACATGCAAAAATAATCATAAAAACAAAAATAATCCTGTCAACAGCTAAAACTGCATAGTCGAAAATGAAGTTCTGCAAAGTCTGACTCTTGAAAACTGAACAATTTGGTAAAAATAAAGGTCATGAGTTTTTCCTGGAAAGAAAACTCAAAACTGTATTAGAATTGGTAAAATTTCATATGGATAAAGAAGTAGCTTGATTACTCAAATCTCTGTTGTAAAATTTACACAGGAAAGATGAATTCTGTTTAAAACAATCTCAGTAAAATAAAATGAAAATAGAAATTGAATTGCATAGGAAACTGATCAAGCAATTTAATTGTCTTTATGGTACTTGCTCTGAGAAATATTTTCTAAATACAAATTCATCGATATTGGCATAATTCTATAATTCTAATTCAAATGTTTCTATTCAGAAACACGAAATCAAGCCCTCAGAACTGAAATGTTCAATACCTAGGCCTAGCACAGTGTCTGATACACAGAAGATGTTATAAAAACTCAGCAGAGGAGAAGGGGACGATGAAGAAGCCCAAAAGGAGAGGAAGAAAATCAGGAGAATGGGTCAAAAAGGTGAGCAGAACACAGTTCAAGCAAGGGGTCAACTGAACGTTAATGAAACGTTAAGGAAAAAGAGGAATGAAAGGTGACCTAGCAGACTTAGCAACATGAAGTTTATGGAAGACATTAGCAAGTGCTATTTTAGTGGGATAAATGGAAGGAGAAGAAATGGAGACATTAAATATAGACAACTCTTTCACAAAGTTTGGCTGTTAAGGACAGCAAGAAAGAGGGTGATACCTAAAAGAGAACATAGGGAAGAGGGAAATTATTTTGTGTTTGTGAGAAGGGGAATGTTTTTAACAGGAGAGGTTCTAAAATGTTTAGAATATAGTTCAGAGGGAGCATAGCATATTAAAAAAAAAATCCTGAGAAAGAGCAGATAAAAATAAAGCACAGGAAGAATGATTAGTCTTAGAAGGAGAAACTGTTTCTCTACTTAAACAAGAGGGAAGGTTCTGAAAAGAGCAAATGCAGGGAGATTTCTAATGTTTGACAGTGGGATGCAGGGAGATTTCTACCTATGCCTCCTACATTCTCCAAGAAGTTAGAGGCATGCTGAAAGAAAGGCAGAGAAGAGAAGATCAGAGGCTTAAAAAGTGGAGTTGAAATTATCATTGTAGAGGAATAAGTTGACCAATGAAATTCAGTGAGACTGCTGGGCCATGCAGAAGCTTTTTATTAATAATTTGACCAGGTCCCACTTATTTATTTTTGTTGTTGCTATGATTGCTTTTGGGGTCTTCATAAATTCCTTGCCTAGGCCGATGTCTAGAGGAGTTTTTCCAACATTTTCTTCTAGAATTCTTATAGTTTCGTGCCTTAGGTTTAAATCTGTTATTCATCCAAGGACATAATCAATAGAGCAAACAGAATGGAAGAAAATATTTGCATGCTATACATATGATAAAGGGTTGGTAACCAGAATCTACAAAGAAGTCAAGCAAATCAGCAAGAAAAAAACCAACAACCCCATTAAAAAGTCAGCGAAAGACCTGAACAGAAACTTCCAAAGTGATAGACTGGTGGCCAACAAACACATGAAAAAATGCTCAACGTCTCTAATCATAAAGAAAATGCAAAACCACAATGAGACATCACCTAACTCCAATGAGAATGGTTTATCTCAAAAAGTCCCAAAACAACAGATGCTGGCAAGGATATGGAAAGAAAGGCACATTTATTCACTGCTGGTGGGTCTGTAAACTAATATAACCCCTAAGAAAAGTAGTATGGAGATACCTCAAAGAACTAAAAGTAGACCTACCACCTGACCCAGAAATCTCACTACTAGGTATTTATCCAAAGGAAAAATGTCATTTTATAAAAAAGACACTTACACTTGAATGTTTCTAGCAGCACAATTCACAATTGCAAAGATGTGGAAACAACCCAAATGCCCATCAATACATGAGTAGATTAATAAAATGTGGTATATGTATACCATGGAGCACTGGTCAGCCATAAAAAAAAAAAAAAAAAAAAAAAATGGTGATCTAGCATCTTTTGTAACAACCTGGATGGCACTGGAGACCATTCTTCTTAGTGAAGTATCGTAAGAATGGAACAACAAACGCCACATGTACTCAATATTAAATTGGAAATAATTGATCAACACTTGTGTGCATACATGGAAGTAAAACTCAAGGGAAATCAAGTAGGTGCAAGGGGGGTGGAGGGGATAGGCAAATTCACACCTAACGGGTACAATGCACAGTAATTGGGTGAAGGGCATACTTATAACTTAGATTCAAACTGTACAAAAGCAAATTATGTAACCAAAATGTGTATACCCCCATAAAATTCTGAAATTAAAAAAAAAAAAAGAATGCTGGGCCAATTTGAGAGTGGATATTAATAAATTTGAGCAATCTGCTTCTTCTGTGACATATAATAAACAAGTGAACAAATAAATGTATAATTATAAACTATAAGTACTATAAAAAAAATGAACAGGGTACTATGGCAGAAAATATATAGCACAAACTCACTCTTGTGAGATATTAAGATGTGGTTTTACTTCCACCTTTCAGATAAAAGAAATCAATGTTGTAAAGGTTAAATAATTTTTACAGAGCAGAATTAGAACTCAAGTCTGTCTACTCCAAGGCCTAAGTTTCAGGCCATAAATTTATATATATGATGCTCAGTTCAGTAAGTAAATTCAGTTTTATAATCAAATGACATCTGTACAGTCTTTATAATGATAATAATCCAAAGTATAAAATAAATATTGTCATAAATAATAGAGCCTGTAATATTTACCTGTAAACTTATTCCAGTTTCTTCTTTACTTTTTTCACTCAAACTAGAAATAGTTGTACTCTGGCTTCCATCTTCAAATGTAAGACTTCTGTTTGTCACAAAAGCACCTCTTTTAATGAGAACATACTAGTTAGAAGCTTCTGAATACATGTACCACAGACTTTGATGGAAAAAACTAATGAAAGTTGCAAATAAAACAGAATGATACTTTAAAACATGATATCATTTAGACTTAGGATGGAAAGAAAATTTGTGAATGTTAACTCTGTGAATGAAAACTATATTTTAATAATAATCTCCTATATATGGGAAGGCTATATGCCAAAACATAATTATTTATAAGGAGACAGGACTGTTTAAGTATAAAGCAGATGGGCCAGGTGTGGTGGCTTGCACCTATAATCCTAGCACTTTGGGAGGCCAAGGCGGGAGGATTGCTTAAGGCCAGGAGTTTAAGACCAGCCTGAACAAGAGTGAGATCCCCGTCTCTATGAAAAATAGAAAAATTAGTTGGGTGTGGTGACATGCACCTATAGTCCCAGCTACTTGGGAGGCTGAGGCTGAGAATCACTTGATCCCAGGAGTTCCAGGCTTCAGTGAGCTATGATCATGCCACCACACTCAAGCCTGGGTGACAGAACAAGACCTCAACTCAGACCAAAAAAAAAAAAAAAAATTACTAAGATTATGAAGTAAGTTACAGTCAGGATTAGAACTTAGACTGGTCTACTCCCAAGGCCTTAGCTACAAACCATGCATTCACACATGATATCGAGTTACATAAGTAACTTAAAGTCTAAAATCATAACAGCCATGGTGTCTATTACAATTATAATCCAATATATAAAATAGATACTATCATAAGTGATAGTAGTATCTCTAATATTTACCTATAAACTTATTCTAGTTTCTTCTTTACTTTTTTCACCCAATCTAGAAATAGTTGTACTTTGGTTTTCTACTGATCTTCAAATGTAAGGCTTCCTCCTGATCCACTTCCTTACCAATTATACATTTCTGATAAGTATACAAATTGGTATAAGAAACTTTAAGAAACAGTTGGGCACCATCGTATAAGGTGGAAAATTTGCATACCCTACAACCCAGTAATTCTACACTTAGGATATATGTAATTGATAGGAGAATATGTAAATAAATTGTGGTATCTTATCACAATGGTACATTAAATGTAGTCACAAATGAACTACAGCAACGCAGCACAGATAAAGCACATAAAAATGCTGAATGAAAGAACAAGGTACAGAAAATTACACATGTAATTTCTTATTAAGCTCAAAAATAGAAAAAAATAAACCATATTTATGGGTTCCTAGTTATATGTCAAAAATAATCATCCAAATGAATGAGAAACAAAAAACTCAAAAAATATTTACTTCTTGATAGGAGCACAGGAGGATGGGAGAGGAGAGAGGATTGAGTGAAAGAACGCTGCTGACAGTATTTTATTTTGCTTTATAACCTTCATGTACAGATATCACATGTATTCTTTTCCTTATTGGCATATTATATTAAAAAAATAGTTTTTAGAGGAGAAATCTGGAAAGTGGGGAAAATAGTATCATTAGTGGGTATGACTTTTTAAGTCTAAGGCTGCAATTCATCCAGGCAACAAATGCCTACAGAGTTGCCAGGACTTTGTCAGACATGGCCTTATGTATTAGAAATAGTAAGACAACTGAGGGTGTAAACTAACATGTGTTGTCTAAATCCTGCTTGGAGTTGTTTTGAATTTACTTCTTTCTAAAAAAAATTATGGAAACTAACATTGAAATCTCATAC